>CALNXK010000071.1:2055000-2162500 GCA_942486035.1 Porites lobata | reverse complement strand
ACCTCCTCTTTCTAGTAAGCCTCCTCCCATATATCCCACGATTTGTTTTGTTGTGCTACACAAACACTAAACGTTAACAAGTTCTTTGAAAGCAAGTCGTCATGCTTGTCAATTAAGGGCAAGGAGATGGGAATTTCTCCCCACCACTATGAGCATGCAGCCAAAGTTGTCAAAGAGCTGAAGAGCTGTTCAATTCCCCTTTGAATACTTTTTAGTTTAATCTCTGATTTTGTTCTTAGCCCTTCTAGGGCAGTCAGAAGTTGTACCAAAACCTATTTTAATGTCATTAGTAAAGACCTAAGCAAAGACAAAGGAACCTTCCAGTCTATTTGTTGCTTGCTTCATGGTCTTTATTCAAGTGGATCCTAGAAGAGCCCGGTTGTTTATTTTTGTCCTTAGACATTCCTTTAAGGACTACATCCTCGACAGTGGATTTCAATTGACAGTTCTCTTTTCAGAGATTTAAATTCAGCCCCAGTCTCCACCCCATTGTACTTTGTTTTCAAAATCAAAGATATTGCAACTATACACACAGGAAATACAGAGGGCTCACTGGATGGAAAAATGTCGACGATATGCCTGCACTGCAGGATAGTGATGTTGATCCTTTCCATTTGCTACCTTCAAAGGGCATTAGTTTTGTGGTTGGCGGGTTTATTAATTTCTGTTTGTTATAAATGTGTTACTTCATACTCTTCCTCAGATTGTGTCAATAATCAAAGCAAAAGCTCACAATGAAAAAGTCAAGAAAAGTGAGTTCATTGCAGCATTTTACTTGTACATAATGCAGTAGTAGATTCAGGTTTTTATGTAAGTGTGGGCCCCACTCATCCAGTCCCTAAAATAAGAGGGGGGCCTACCCTGGGTTCCAGAAGTTTTTTTCCGGTCTCGGTAACTTTATCAAACCATGAACACGGTTTATTTTATACTAGGTTTTTCGAGAACAGACCTCTGGAGCCAGGGTAAGGAGGACCTAGCCTCAAAAATAATTCTTCTTTGCCCTGTGGGCCTCAGTTCGGCCCAACAATCAGGTGGGGGTGATAGCCTGCGTAGGCCTTACGTAGAGGTTAGAGGAGATGGGATTTTAGATGGGGGAGGGGTGAGGGGGGAAGAGTTCCTATTGCAAGGAGAGCAAAATTGTGGACACCTGTCAAGCTTGTCGGGACGCGCTATCGCACTCGGTTCCGAGCCTCCTCTGGTAGCTCGAAAGCGCGAACTGGCCTGGGTGCAAAGCTGCTCCTCAGTAAAGAAAAAGACAAAGGCGGCTCTAGGGCGGTTTTGACGAGGTTAGGTGACTTTCTTTTTTTTCTCTCTAGATTCGCATACAACTGTGAATAATTCAGAAGTATCAAGAGTAGTACATAGTCATGACCTATTGAACTTGGATAATGTACGTGAGTTTTTGCTTTATTTGCCTGTTTAATTGCTTAACTGATGTATTGAAAGAAAGGAAATTTGATTGCGAAAATTTCTTAAGTCAAAAACTTTTGAACTTCTTTTGAAGAGAAAGAGTTTTTATCGTTTACATATTATTACGTTGCTACGCGTGACTCTTTCAGACCTATCAAAGCGAGACCTGCTGGCCTCTTCATCAAAAGTGAGTTTAACTTGCATGTAAATGAAAACTTACTTTCATATGAAAGGATGAGCAGAAGGACTACCTCGCTTTGAACAAAAGGCTAACGGTAATTCAAAAATGGCCTGTTACAGCATTTGTTTAGAGAGGTCTTCAATTCGCCAAAAACCAAAACGAGGGTAAATACTTTAGCCAATTGGAAAGGGAATGAAAATCTAATAAACCAATCAGAACGCGAAATACTACGTTGCATTGTAAAGGGCGGGAAAACGCGTTCTAACAAGTTCAGATTAGTTGTGGCTTACTACGACTTGTGGAGTAAGATTTGAGCCAATCACAAAGGGTGGCAGTGCAAAGTCATCTGCGCCCCTTGAAGGTCCAGCCGTTTGCAGGGCAAAGGCAGAACCTTCAGTTATCAGTTATTTGAAGACCCTGAGTATTGGTCCAGAGCCGGGAATCGAACCTGCGAGCTCCCGCTCTGCAATCAAGCGTTGGCGAAACGACTCGTTGGCGAAACGACCGGTTTCCGACTGAGCTTATCAGTTCTGCTGCGGTTAAACCGTTCTTTTCAATTAACCATCATCTTTCGTCATTCCAGTTTACTGATCCTGCATTACAGCAGTCTGTCCCCGATGACACTTCAACTTTATTTTCTGGAATGAGTGTGCACGCGGTGAGACTATTTTCTTCTCTTTTTTGTTTTTCGAATGGGGAAGGTAAATCACTGAGGCGAGTCATAAATAAATACACACTGTAAATAAATAAATAAATGTTGGTTTATATGGTGACGTTAGTGATTTGGGCTACAAAACATTGTAAAAAGTTATTTATTTAAGCAATGTTTGATTATTTGAGCCTGTTGGCTAGTAGGTTAAGCGTGTGGTTGTTTACTAGCGTTCGACAAGAGAACATTTAACCAAATTAAATTCACTTTCACAGGCATAAAATAAAGAGAAAAGAAAACGAAGATTAGCAGAGCAAGTAAAAACACATGATTTAGTTCGTTAGTTCTCGAATGTTCCTTCGGAAGGTATCCTTTGATTAGGTTTCGTGAAACATTTACTATATGTACAGCGTTTTGAAGGAGAGGTTGTATTCTGACTTGTGTACTATGCAAGGGACCCTCGTTTAGTATTTGTTACCAGAGGGTCTTTCTCCTTACATCTTTGTGGATGGCTTGTAAGACTGCTTTTTCTTAACTACCTATCTTGAGAGGTTTAGGTATACCCCTCCCGCTTTTGCTTACTAAAACGTTTTCCTCTCCTTTGCTTGGCAGAAGGAAAACACCTCAAGTACTAAACAGCCTGAATCTCCCGCTGCTGTTATTAAAAATTCTCAGCGTTTATTGAAGAACGACTTGTTCCAAGTACTTGATATTTCCGACGGAAATGACGATTCCTCGTTGGTGCGAAGTTCAAGGACAGATTTAGATGACTTGTTTTCTGTGATAAAGGGAGATAAAGTACCTGGCCCTGTCACGCTTAATCAAGAGCATGTCGAAGGTAGCGTGACAGATATTTTCGATCCTTTGTGTTCCACGCCCAAGACTTCAAAATCTGCAGCTAAAGGCGTCGGAGAACAACGTTATAACACCAAGTCAAAGAGTGATTCACAGTCTCTTCAAGTTACAAGTTACGAAAGCAGTTTGATGTCGTCAAATGGAAGTACTGTCAATCCTGGATTATCTGGTTTTACAGGTACTTTCTACAGTCCAGTAACTTCTGGGAGTGACACTTTCGAAGATTTAAGTACGCTGTCACGCAACAATGTTATGCAACCTAATGTCACGCCTAATATTACGTTGGCTGGGAATGCGTTACCACCGGCAAACCGTTACGTTTCGAATTTTCCTAATACTTCTCACCCAATAATTCACCCGTCTGTTCTAAGTGGTGGTTCCGCAGTACCATTGAGACTTCCACCACCAAGTAAAAAGGCGGATTTTTCTTTCGTTGGGAAATCCGGTAAAGCGGACGCCTTTAGTTTTGTCCAAGATGAAATGAAGGCAAGAAAATAGGCAATAGGAGGAAATTTCGCCACTTTAGAAACTAGAAAAAGACTGGGCCGGGTTAACTTTCGCAAAGACTTCTGGGACGGTTACTAGGACGGGAAGAGAGCTCAAGCAACAACGACGGCGATGGCTACGAAGACGTCACCTACAGTTGGGCTGCTTCAAACTCCTTTATCGCTCTTATTCCTACTCGTTCAGTTCGTCAAATGTTTGCAATTTTTTATTGAATTGAATTCTAAAAGACTGTATCGAGGTTCAAGAAGAGAAAAAGAAAGTCGTAGCCTTCTGTTCACGTCCTCCAGAAAACGTGAAATTAGGCATTTTCACGTTGTAGTTGTGCAGTGAGGGCAAAGAAATGTACAAAAAAGCGTGATGCACGTGCAAAGTTGTTGTTTTGCTTAATAAACCTACTGCTTTTTTGCCGTTCTCGTTGACGTCGCCGTCGTCGTTGCTTAAGCTCCCTAACAGTGTGTCCTCAGTATGATGATCCCAGAGGTCTTTGGGAACGTTAACTTGGCCCAGTCTCTTTGTTGTTTTATAAGTTGCAAATATACAGAGAATAGAGAGAAGTGTGATGTCACAAAAATTCTAATTCAAATTATGGAATAGGATCGTAAACGTCACGATCCAAGCCGATTTTAGATTGATGGATATGCGGGGTTCGTACTAGACTACGAGTAGTCCCCATTTTAAGTCAGGGATAGTAGAGCGAGCTCGCTCTACTATCCCTTAGGAAAAATGGGAGACTACTCGTAGTCTAGATTCGTACAGAGTCTTGAATTCTTGAAAATGTCTAGAAATTTGCCCAGCAATTTTCCACACCTGTTGGTGCCTGTTTTAGCGAGGTGTTCGTCTTATGGAGGTTTGTTTCCTACCAATTTGTTTTAACAGGCTGATTTTTGGCAAGGTGGACTTTTCATCTTGTTCTTTCTGAACATGCCAACCAATCCCTTAATTTCACAAATTTAGTTTTTGTGACGTCATCACTCCACTTCTTTATTAGATGCTCTAGTATTTTATTTGTATATAGAAAATTAAAGCTTTTGGAGTACGAAAACAGGTCAAATAAAATGCTAGAAGATCATTCATTTCAATCATTTTAAGCTTCAAGCCAATTTTCAAAACAAAGACCACCCCAGAAATGTTAACGCGAAAGCTCGAGCAAGATGGATTTCATGGATAGTGAACTAAAATCATCTTGTCTCTTGTAATCGCCGGCGTAGACTTTAGAAAACTGGTATGATTTTGACAGATATTTCGCTAATGTATATAAGAGGAAAGAATAATAATCTTTTATATATTTTTTTTTTTATTTGTTATGCAAAGGATTATCGAAAGGAATTATTGCTTATCTCTTACACTTCAAAGAAAAGAGAGATACAGAGGACCATTTTATAAAGTCATGTTTACGGAAAGTGTGGATTTGTACCACTTGACCAATGTTTTCCTTCACTTGTTTATTGTTCATCATAACTACACGGGAATCAGGGGATTCATATCCGTTTTATCCATAAGAATTGGTTTTAACTGTTTTATCTGCATATTTTCTATTTTGAGAATTTGTCAACGTGACTGATCTGTCGTTTGCGGTAAAAGTGACTGTAAACCACGATGTTTTTTACTTCTTACATTTGGCAGATAAGTAAGTTATGGGTCTAAGATATCCCTTTAAATTGAAACATTCCAGAGTAATATTCCATCTGTTTCATTGTTTATAGTAGTTTCATCCCGTGAGCTCAAACGTGTAAAGTGTGTCCCCTTGTAAGCCTGCAAACGAGAAAGGAAAGGGCTACATTGAAACCGTGCCCTGTCGAATGATCTAAACATTCCCCACCCTCAGAAATCCAGTGGGAGCCTGAATCGTGCAAAGTCGTTGCAGGCAAAGTCTGAGTGCAGAGTAAAAAAGGGAAGCATTGGAGTTTTTCGGGTCGATCAGAAAAAGGAAACTCATACGTTAGTGGAACTTGTTTGGCCTTGATGCAGTGCGAATGTTCTTACAAACTTTGCTTGTAACTGGATTTCGCCCTTAATTATCCCTCCCTTCGTGGATGGACATTCCCATTCTCTAACCTAAGTTTCTCAGCGTATCGTAACCAAAAGAAACGACCGGCTTTATGGACGATAATGGGAGACAGCCGAAATTGTGCATATATTATGGCATGACTCTTTATCGCGCTCGAATTTTTGTTTGGAGAAGCAAATGTTTAAGTAGCTTTTCAGAGGTTTGGTGGAAGTAGGAACCCCGGCCATGACCAATGAGTTTCTGATGGAAGTTATGATGCCGGACAAACTGGTGTTCAATCTTCTTTATTTGACTTTCTTCAGATAACTTTTATTTGATGTAGAAAAATTACAGTTGAATCTCGTGTAAGTCACCACCTAAATACGATGATTATTAATCCTTTGACGACCTTTTGTTGTTTTCGTTTCATAAAGATCGATGTATATTTTCCTTCCTGGATCCATTTAGCTTTGCCAGCAAAGATAGATCCGTTTCCACTGATACCTCGTTTTGGAAATTCTGACCAAATCTGATAGACTTACACCCAAAACTTCAGTAACATTTTGGGAAAAATCAACTACCAATTTCGCTATTTACCTACTTCTCTTAGTAGATTAAATTTTTCTCTTTCCTAAAACGTTAGCCACAATTCCAGGCAAAGTTCGTCGTATACTGGGTGAGTTGTGCAGTACATATTGCATATATAGAGATCAGACCATTTGTTAAATGTCACCTAGAAGAGGTTAAAAACAATGAAAAAGTGTTAAACCGTCGGCCTAAAAAGTAGTCGAGGTCGCTTAATAGAGGCCGTCGTTTACAAGAGGTTTCAATTATAGGACCTTGACTGAAAAAAAAAAATTGTCGTTTTGAATAGACGCTCATGGGAGGTGGTCACCTCATGAGAGGTGATCGCGGTTTCAGTAGCAGAAACTGACCAATCAGATGCATTTCCCGAGCGGCACGGGAAATATAGGAATGTTTTCATCAAGCATTTGTTGGGCGCAATATAAACGCCTGATCATCTTTATAATGAGAAAGTTGCTTTGTCCTTTCCAAAACTATAGAAATGCTAAAAAAGCAACTTTTAGCACTCTTTCATTCGATTCCCTTGGCTAATAAAAAATGCTATATTTGAAAACTGTAACTTTGAATAACAAGCAAAACAGGAAACTATTGCAGTCCGATCTCTGATCTTCTTCACGTCTTATATCAGAGTTAGACTATTCTTTCATGACTGTTAGCTTTTCTTGAACGATTAAGGAATCTCCAGTTCCGGTTTCTTCCTCGGACCAGAAAACGTTGAAAAAGTTTTGAAGTCTGTTTTCTCCTGTTTGCTGACCTTTTGTTCAATTTTCAATCTTTCTTAGCGTCAATGAACTTCATCAAAAGATTTTAATTAAATCGTTATTACAACGTTTCTAGCAGTTTTAACACAGTCTTCGTTGAGCACTGATTGTCCAGGGCCACAGTTCTTTGAAAAAGTGCGATGATCCTTTCCCTTTTATAAAAATATTTTTTTATACATTTTAGCGGTTTAACAAAAGTTTAGTCTTTGAATGGTAGAATTTTAAGCGTTAATTGCATATGAATAAACATCAATAGTAGATGTTTTTATTGTTGTACCGAACACAAAGGCCAGTAAAACTTGTGAAAAATAATCCAACATGCGCATAATCACATCTTGGTAAAGTTTGGTAATGCTACTTTGCATGTGCAACACGAGTATTTCTCGAGTTGGAATGAATTTTAATCGAGAAACTGCACAAAAGGAAGACGCTGATTTCGAGTTGATTGAACTGTTGTTTAGACAGTTAACTTACACTGAAAGGACCAACTCATCTCAAACGATTGCTGTCTTTTCTGGATTGGATCAAATGTCACCACCAGCTAAGATTCGCTTGTGCCTCTTCGAAGATACCAGGTTTGTCCTAAGTTCAACTTATATTTTTGGCCTATTAAGCCCTCGTTTACATTAATTGCTGGCAATAAACCCAAATTAATCTAGTCGCCGAAATAACGTTGCTAGTTTTCCGTAAGTTTAGTTGCCGCAGAAATTTTAAAAAGTTTGAATTCGCGGTCTTTCGCTATTTTAACTTTAATCTTGACGAGCGGGTGCAAAAACAGCTATCGTAGTCTTCGCATATTCATTAGTTTTGTCAAACTGATGGTGGTGATCAACATCACTGAGCAATCAAATATTAGGTGTTTAAATGGTTCTTGTGCTAGCAATTCTTTAACACTAGTTTTCCTCAACTTTCTTTGCTTTTATCCACCGAGAAGTTTTGAAAGTTTGTATGATTCTTTCCCGGTACTTTTAAAATTTATTCTGGGTCTAGCTTGTGGTAATTCACACGGCTATAGGCCTTTTTCAAAAATACCATAATACTCTCGAAAGGCCTATTGTATACTCATTCCCAAGCCAGTTTTGTCATCGATTTGTCAAGTTTTAATCAAGTCGGCATTTTTTTTTTCTGAATGCGTCTAATTCAAGCGTTAGTCAAATCTGAGTGTTGTTTTTCTCAATGTGTTGTGATAAGCGTCCAAATTGCTTTAACGGTTCTTACTGGTTATTTTTGCTGCAGAAAGAAATTATTCTTTTAGACTTTACATAAAGGATTTTCTGTCACAATTCTGTTCTGCGTGTTGTTCAATGTGTCGCTAGAAGTTACCTGTAAACATGCATTGTCCCTTTGTTAGGTTGGCTCGTTAAGTGTGGAACTGGAGTCAACAAGATAAACGAGAGTTGCGATTGTTACGGTCAAATGGGCCTATTTTGTTGATGTCTATGTAGTTAAAATTTTTCGCTTTGATTAAAGAAGTGTTCTCTTCTGTAGACTACACTAATAAAATAAACTTCAAACGTTGGACAGTTTTTTATTACTCTGACTCAGAGTTTTACATTTGATTAACGGCGACCTTATTAATAAATGTACGATTTAAAGATAAATTATGCTTTTATGCCGCACAAACGGGTTGCCAACAAACAAACTGTTGGCAATTTTGGCGTAGAGTGCTTAGCTTGCACTTGGAGAGAATTGCAATGCTTCCAGGGACGGTCAAGTTGACACAAGATAATAGTCGACAGAGGTGCAAGACAGGTGTAAATAAAACTGAAGCTAACGAGAAACCAGGTAAACAAGAAAAGAAGGTTAATTCGGAGTGCAATTCTTAACACGTTAGTACCATGGTATTTACAACAACAAATAACGCTTTCCATTTTTTTAACAGGTTCTGCCTCACCATAAAAAAAAGAAGAACAATTTGTCTTCCAAAATAGTGTTCAAAATAACAATAAAGGTACTGCCACGATCCTTAAAAAGGATATGCAGCCAACGCATTTGTGTGTCTGTCATTTATTCAGTATATACCAAGCCTATGGTAAGTTCCTTTTTTGCTGAACACAGTCGGTTAGTCGGGTCTTCATGCAATTTTCCACTGTTTTGAACAGGTTATTATTTTAGGTAAATTTTAAGAACATGTCGTTGAGGTGGAACTGAAGATCATTATCACAAATAATAACCTACTGTTTCAATTCAGTGACCATAATAATAACCTGCTGGTCCTAAAACTATGGAAAAGTACGCGCTCGGTCATTATTCTAAAAAGGTCTCGAGGCTCAACGATTAAGTTATATTTCTTTTCTCGTTGCATCCTTCTTTCCAATAATTTTGTTGTGAATTTTTTCGTCACTCTGAAAAATCCGGTTTGGTATATACACCAAGACAACATGTTCTATTTAGTTAAAAATTAAGCAAATTAAGTCCTCACCCCCCAAATATCACAATCTAAAAGAAGTTTACGCTTTTGAATTCAGTAAGCAAGTACAGTTTCGTAGACAAAACGGAACCTTACCAGGAGCTAAATTCCTCAGCGTAAACCAACAACAAAAAACAACCAAGATTACTACAACAAAAAAGTAGTCAAAAGACCGCCAGAGACTAAATATTCTAAAACCACAACACAGCACAAGAGGTAAGTAAAAAAGGTAAGTAACAAGGTAAGTTTATCTACACTGGTTTTCTTATTGAAGGGGGGAGAGCCCTGGGGACTAAGTGCTCCGCCCAAGGGGGGAGAGCCCTGGGGACTAAGTGCTCCGCCCAAGGGGGGAGAGCCCTGGGGACTAAGTGCTCCGCCCAAGGGGGGAGAGCCCTGGGGACTAAGTGCTCCGCCCAAGGGGGGAGAGCCCTGGGGACTAAGTGCCCAGGGGGGGCCCTGGGGACTAAGTGCTCCGCCCAAGGGGGAGAGCCCTGGGGACTAAGTGCTCCGCCCAGGGGGAGAGCCCTGGGGACTAAGGGCTCCGCCCAAGGGGGGAGAGCCCTGGGGACTAAGGGCTCCGCCCAAGGGGGGAGAGCCCTGGGGACTAAGGGCTCCGCCCAAGGGGGGAGAGCCCTGGGGACTAAGGGCTCCGCCCAAGGGGGGAGAGCCCTGGGGACTAAGGGCTCCGCCCAAGGGGGGAGAGCCCTGGGGACTAAGGGCTCCGCCCAAGGGGGGAGAGCCCTGGGGACTAAGGGCTCCGCCCAAGGGGGGAGAGCCCTGGGGACTAAGGGCTCCGCCCAAGGGGGGAGAGCCCTGGGGACTAAGTGCTCCGCCCAAGGGGAAGAGCCCTGGGGACTAAGTGCTCCGCCCGGGGGGGGGGAAGAGCCCTGGGGACTAAGTGCTCCGCCCAGGGGGGGGGAAGAGCCCTGGGGACTAAGTGCTCCGCCCAGGGGGAGAGCCCTGGGGACTAAGTGCTCCGCCCAGGGGGGAGAGCCCTGGGGACTAAGTGCTGCTCCGCCCAGGGGGGGAGAGCCCTGGGGACTAAGTGCTCCGCCCAGGGGGGGGGAGAGCCCTGGGGACTAAGTGCTCCGCCCAGGGGGGAGAGCCCTGGGGACTAAGTGCTCCGCCCAGGGGGGGAGAGCCCTGGGGACTAAGTGCTCCGCCCAAGGGGGAGAGCCCTGGGGACTAAGTGCTCCGCCCAGGGGGGGGAGAGCCCTGGGGACTAAGTGCTCCGCCCAGGGGAGAGCCCTGGGGACTAAGTGCTCCGCCCAGGGGGGGAGAGCCCTGGGGACTAAGTGCTCCGCCCAGGGGGAGAGCCCTGGGGACTAAGTGCTCCGCCCAAGGGGAGAGCCCTGGGGACTAAGTGCTCCGCCCAAGGGGAGAGCCCTGGGGACTAAGTGCTCCGCCCAAGGGGGAGAGCCCTGGGGACTAAGTGCTCCGCCCAAGGGGAGAGCCCTGGGGACTAAGTGCTCCGCCCAAGGGGGGAGAGCCCTGGGGACTAAGTGCTCCCGGGAGAGCCCTGGGGACTAAGTGCTCCGCCCAAGGGGAGAGCCCTGGGGACTAAGTGCTCCCAGGGGGGAGAGCCCTGGGGACTAAGTGCTCCGCCCAAGGGGGGAGAGCCCTGGGGACTAAGTGCTCCGCCCAAGGGGGGGGGAGAGCCCTGGGGACTAAGTGCTCCGCCCGGGGGGGGGAGAGCCCTGGGGACTAAGTGCTCCGCCCAGGGGGGGGAGAGCCCTGGGGACTAAGTGCTCCGCCCAGGGGGGGAGAGCCCTGGGGACTAAGTGCTCCGCCCAAGAGGGGGGAGAGCCCTGGGGACTAAGTGCTCCGCCCAGGGGGGGGAGAGCCCTGGGGACTAAGTGCTCCGCCCAAGGGGGGGAGAGCCCTGGGGACTAAGTGCTCCGCCCAAGGGGAGAGCCCTGGGGACTAAGTGCTCCGCCCAGGGGGGGAGAGCCCTGGGGACTAAGTGCTCCGCCCAAGGGGAGAGCCCTGGGGACTAAGTGCTCCGCCCAGGGGGAGAGCCCTGGGGACTAAGTGCTCCGCCCAAGGGGAGAGCCCTGGGGACTAAGTGCTCCGCCCAAGGGGAGAGCCCTGGGGACTAAGTGCTCCGCCCTGGGGGGGGGAGAGCCCTGGGGACTAAGTGCTCCGCCCAAGGGGAGAGCCCTGGGGACTAAGTGCCCAAGGGGGAGAGCCCTGGGGACTAAGTGCTCCGCCCAAGGGGGGAGAGCCCTGGGGACTAAGTGCTCCGCCCCAAGTGGGGGAGAGCCCTGGGGACTAAGTGCTCCGCCCAAGGGGGGAGAGCCCTGGGGACTAAGTGCTCCGCCCAAGGGGAGAGCCCTGGGGACTAAGTGCTCCGCCCAGGGGGAGAGCCCTGGGGACTAAGTGCTCCGCCAAGGGGGGAGAGCCCTGGGGACTAAGTGCTCCGCCCAAGGGGGAGAGCCCTGGGGACTAAGTGCTCCGCCCAAGGGGAGAGCCCTGGGGACTAAGTGCTCCGCCCAAGGGGGAGAGCCCTGGGGACTAAGTGCTCCGCCCAGGGGGGGAGAGCCCTGGGGACTAAGTGCTCCGCCCAAGGGGGAGAGCCCTGGGGACTAAGTGCCCCAAGGGGGAGCCCTGGGACTAAGTGCTCCGCCCAAGGGGGGAGAGCCCTGGGGACTAAGTGCTCCGCCCAAGGGGGGAGAGCCCTGGGGACTAAGTGCTCCGCCCAAGGGGGGAGAGCCCTGGGGACTAAGTGCTCCGCCCAAGGGGGGAGAGCCCTGGGGACTAAGTGCTCCGCCCAAGGGGGGAGAGCCCTGGGGACTAAGTGCTCCGCCCAAGGGGGGAGAGCCCTGGGGACTAAGTGCTCCGCCCAAGGGGGGAGAGCCCTGGGGACTAAGTGCTCCCAAGGGGGGGAGAGCCCTGGGGACTAAGTGCTCCGCCCAAGGGGAGAGCCCTGGGGACTAAGTGCTCCGCCCAGGGGGGGGGGAGAGCCCTGGGGACTAAGTGCTCCGCCCAAGGGGGAGAGCCCTGGGGACTCCGCCCAAGGGGGAGAGCCCTGGGGACCCAAGGGGAGAGCCCTGGGGACTAAGTGCTCCGCCCAAGGGGAGAGCCCTGGGGACTAAGTGCTCCCCCAAGGGGGAGAGCCCTGGGGACTAAGTGCTCCGCCCAAGGGGAGAGCCCTGGGGACTAAGTGCTCCGCCCAAGGGGAGAGCCCTGGGGACTAAGTGCTCCGCCCAAGGGGAGAGCCCTGGGGACTAAGTGCTCCGCCCAAGGGGAGAGCGCTGGGGACTAAGTGCTCCGCCCAAGGGGGGAGAGCCCTGGGGACTAAGTGCTCCGCCCAAGGGGGGAGAGCCCTGGGGACTAAGTGTGTGTAGTTTACCAGAGTTTTCATCTATCGGACTTTGAGTGGAAAAAAAAATTGTTGTTTTGAATGGACGCTCATGGGAGATGGTCACGCGTGTCCCCGTCGCACATGGAGTTTCATTCGCCCTCTTTTTTGGCTAACATGTTTCTTAGAGCAGTTTAATTCGCATTTATTTCCGTTTTATGGGTGATATGGTGTGCTAAATCCTGGATTCGCACGCACACGGAAAGAACTGCTCCTGTTTTTCTTCTTTCGTCAAACCTTTGTTGTCCTTTGTGCAAGAAACAATTTCCCGCCAAATACTTTCCAAGTGTAAATCCCACCATGCAATGCGCCATGCAGCTGTTGCGCCTGAAACGCCTGACAGATATCGAAACTGGAGACCTCAGTGTTGTACCCGGCCGTGAACTTTATTCATCGTTTTTATTAACATGAAAACCCTCGGAACAGTTAGTTATGCAGCCTTCTTGCGGTCAGTTATTCCAAGTGTGCACGAGAGACTGTTTTTATCGATCTTCAAGCGGACATTCGAAAGCTGGAAGAAGTGTCGCGAATCGCGATCCTCGCGTCGTCACCAGTGGAAGCGGGCTCGTCGTTTCCACGAGAGATGGTTGTTCGAAGGAAGAATGTCATCTCTGTTGTTTACTGATGACGGCTGCTATAGCTCATTTATTCAACGGCTGACATCCGGGAGGTACTAGCGATGTAAAATGGATATCAATAGAACTAGTTTGTGATGCTTAAGGTGTTCAAAAATGTGGTGATTTTTTTCTAAGAAAATACAACACGTCTCACAGCAATTGTCTAGTACGAGTGTGGATAGAAATTTTTGGAAGACATCTTGTCTCATACAGCAGGCTAATTTATCACTGAAAAATGGATTACGTGTTTGGTTAATTCGTGGTCTTTCAACAGCCGTGAATCTTCTCTATTCCTTTTAAATTAATTTGTGCATGTTAGATGGTAAGTAAGGTTATAAGCTTACATTATTCGTACTAAAGAGATTTTAGCTGTCAGTTAAATGTGTCATCTTAATTTTTACTTTGAGGTTATGAGTAATTCCACATTAAAAACGTAATCTGTGGCGAAAACCTGTAAGGCTGGCGAATATCTACTTTTCAAGATGATAGTTTTATTGTTTCATAGCAAAAAAGCCCTTTCCAAGTAGATCCAAGCTCAATACAGGTGATCGATAAGAATTATTTTATTAATGTTTCATTTATTACACAGCACGCAGGGAAGAAATATTATCAATAGCTTTTATTTAAAAAGTCATAGTTGAAGACTTTGCCCAAAGCTGAATGTGGAGAATACCAAATAATTCCAAGGGTTTGAACATCTTTAAGTGAGCATAAGCATCGAAGAAGATGGCAACAAGAATGGCAAAAAGCAAATAGGCTGTGATTAGCAAAATAGTAAGCTTTGCATGTGCGTCATGCTTTTTTGTACATTTCTTTACTGTCATTGCACAACCACGACGTGAAACAGGGTCTGGAAGGGTATTTTCGGGATTCGGGATTTGACCAAAATATGGTGCGGGAATCGGGAAAACGATAAATATATTGATGGGATCCGGGATTTGACTGTTCCCCGGGAAGCGGGACTCGCCGAAAATTGGGCACGGGATGCGGGATTTATGTTTGCGTGTCCGTCGGGAATGCTGGAAACCCTTAAAAACACGCGTAAATTCAAAATATCAATCGAAAGGATCAACCTACATCTTACATTTATTAGCTTTTGTAGACATTAGACTTTTTAATGTATTTTTCTTAGAAAGAAAAGCGGTATTCGGGAAACTGATGAAAAACGTGGGGGATGCAGGATTCTCGCGAAAAAGGGGCCAGAATGCGGGATCAGGACCACCCCTTCCAGACCCTGGTGAAACTTCCTAATTTACTTGTATTCTGAAGGATGGAACACAAGATAACGATTTTCTAATTAGTTTGGAAAATTAGATACAGCCTTTAGAATTCTTAAAAAATGAACCACAACTTTCAATTTAAAGCAGGACATGTTTGGATCAATCTATGATCATCTTCAGTAAAAATAGTATGATTACTATGATTTGAGTTAACAATATATGATGGAGCAATAATATTGCACTAACATTACAACCCGATTGTGATTACAAATTGAACCTAATTTCTTTAGAATTCAACTCCAAAAAATTTAATAAGCATTTGAATCATTGAACAACATGGAATACAAGTGATGAATTTGTAAGAGAGGTTTTAGCCACTGTTGTCATCATTGCTATAAGCTGACCCTAACTTTTCAATCAAATTTTCTAATCCTTATATTGTATGAGCAAAGGTTTCATAACACTTAAGGAAGTAAAAATCAGTAATAAAATCAAGTTGAATTAATTGCTGATTTATACAAAATATTTTTTTCCGTGTTCATAGTTTTCTTTATCAATAAATATCGACAAATTTGAGTAGTTTTTTTTGGTCACTACTAGCGATGGCTGGTAGGGATTTGCAGTGAATCATTTTCATTTAAGGGCAGCTGCAGCTTTTTGTCAAACATGATACTCAGTTATACGCAGCGGCTCATGATATACAGTCCTCAATAATTTGCAATGAGAGGAGAAGTCGTTATGTCATGTTGCCATATGGTAGCAAAATTTCTGGATGACAACCAACTTAAAAAGTGTATTCACACTGTTTCAAACTCCATCAATCTTATTCAGTTTCATTTTATTTAATGTCAAATGTTAGCAAGATTTTATGGGGTTGAATCCAAACGGACTGCACATCTAAGTTTAGAAAAAGAAAAAGAAAAAGAAACTTTTCTGTTGTGGTCACCCACTCCATAAAGCGGGTGTGTGAAAATAGGAAGTTTTGTGTTGCAGTCATTTAATGATGGCAAAGAAATGTACAAAAAAGCACGATGCATGTGCAAAGTTGTTTTTTTGGAAATCTAAACCTATTGCGTTTATGCTGTTCTCGTTGCTCCCCATTGTTGTGATGCAGAAATTTTGCTAACATGGTTATGTGAGGTCACACTTCTCTTCTCTATAACTACCTTATAGTAGAAACATTGGATAAAAACTGCCAAATAGACAACAAAAATTTATTGAAAAACTACTGAATACAATAAAATTTGCTCAGCTACGCTAAGATTTTATATTAACTTACTTTCATAGTATATTGCTCATTATAATATTTAGTTACGGGATTCATAAGAAAAGATTATTAGTTGGCAAGAATAGGTAGTTTTCTTTAATACAAACTTTATTCCTAGATTGAACCTTTTCTATAGTAGTTTAATACTACTTTAATATGATTTTTATCCAATTTCTCATATTGTTAACCTTAAAAAACTGCACCTGAATCTGCATCTGCATCCCAGTGCTTACAGTACTTTTTAATTGGTTTGTTTTGCAATATTGATAAGTCCAAAATGCCCCTAGTTAGTACATGTAAAGGAAAAAGCACATTATTATTTTAATTAATGCTAAGAACAATATTATCTTTGGCCTTGTGATGTAGTCTCATAAAATCTCTTTATTATTGTATGAACCACAATGAACAGCCATAATCTTAATATTTTTATCCACCAATTTTGTTAGCTGCTCTTGTCCACTTCAGTATTACTAAACCTATATTATTCCCTTTCATATTCAGGTCATCAAATTAGAAAAACCTGCATCTTAAAATCCTTGCAGTTATGACTGCTTTTGTTGACTCCAATCGGAGATCAAGAAAGAAGCTCCCGGATATCCCTCCAGAGGAGCTGGCCTTGCATGGCAGAACAGACCCTGAAACAGCCAATAGACATCACGAACTACCACCCGAGGTGCAGGCACAATTTATCAAACATGTTCACAGAAGATCAAGGTCATTGACAGGCCTAGATACCATGGAGTTTGAAAGGCAGCAGCAAGTAGAAGCTGAGAAAGAGAATGTGGAACCAGCTACTCAAGGGCAAAATGTGAACTTGTCTGAAAATAAACAGGAGGTTGTAAATGAAGAAGAAATTTCTAACTTTGCAAGATCCTTGCCATCAACTCCAGGTACTGAAAATCAGAAATATACAGTTACTCTTATCGGTACTTCAGTCTGAAACAGTCTTTTGGACAGGATCCCCTTTCTTAGTGATAACAAGATTGTGAGCAGCTTGGCAAAGGGATTAAATGAAAGCTAGCTGATTCAGACTCAAAAAACATCTCAAAACGGTCATGTTTATAGGAAACCCTGTAGTCAGCAGACTTGCCCCTTAGTAAGTCCTGTAATTTTCTGAAAGCAAATCTACATCAAGTGGCCAACATCTGTTAAGCAAGACTAGCAGGGGCATAGCCAGCTTTTTTATTTGTTGTTGAAATTTTCTGAAAGCAAATCTACATCAAGTGGCCAACATCTGTTAAGCAAGACTAGCAGGGGCATAGCCAGCTTTTTGATTTGTTGTGTTGTAGGCCTGGCTGACAGTCGGTAGGAATTTTAATATTTCCACATATCCTGAAAAATGCTTGTTTATAATTCTGTTGATTGCGCTCATGACCATAGTATGCACTGACCTCACCATCACACTGAGCTCATGAGCTCTTTAGTTCAACCCAACAATGCACAATTTATTACAAGTTGTAGAGTGATCTTGAAAACCAAAAATTTGTATGCCTAGGTCTACCGGTCTACCGGTCTATGGGCCTGGCTACGCCCATGACTAGGATGGATCCAGTGGAAGGTTTTTACTTTATCTGTGATCTTATTTTTGATCATGTTTAGTATTTAAGTTATTTTGGCATGTACAAAATTAATGTAAACTGAAGGTCAAATACTGTAAAATTCCGAAAATAAGCCCCGGGGCTTATATTTTTCAAAGGCCCTTTTCGAGGGGCTTATTTTTGGAGGGGCTTATATTCAGATCTACGCAGGGAAATTTGCGTTTCAAAATTGATTGGACTAGCCTTATAGTTTAAAGTAAATTTGCGTTTTTTTTTGTTTTACTTTGTATTTGAGGGCAATTTTCCAAGTACAAGCCCCCGGGGGCTTATATTTGGAGGGGCGATTTAACGGAGGGTTTTTTGCATTACCGGTTTGGGGGCTTGTATTTGGAGGGGCTTATACATGGAGGGGCTTATTTTCGGAATTTTACGGTATCCTTTTTTCTGCTGCAAGGGTGGCACAGTGGTGAAATATCTTATGTGGCATAAGTTCAACTCCCACAGGCAACCTTATACATTTATGTGGGTTGAGCTTGTTGTTGGTTTTTCACCTTGCTCCAAGAGATTTTTCTCTAGGTAGTGATCCATGCAGTTTCTCCTCTTCTCAAGAACTAGCCTTTGTGGACTTGCTACCACTAAATCTTTCATTAATTAATTAATTAATTTAGTAATTTTTTATTTATAAATAATATTATATGGTTCTTAGGAAAAGGACCTGGTCAAGAATGGAAACCCAATCTTATTCATTCATTACCTTCTCACCTGTTCTAGTTACCAGTTGTAAGTTGAGCACCAATTCAGTGAAAACCACAGAAGAAAAAGAAGAACTTATGAAGGAGCTTCGCTGGCATTATAAACAGTTTGTGAGGACCTCTAAAAAGAAAAAGGAAAAACAAGTTGATGTAAGTAAGGAAGTGACAAACCAGGTAGCATTCAAACCCCAAATTTGACACTATAAAAGGTACATAAGAATGTAATGATAAGAAGACATGGTCCATTATGTGCAAAAGTTCATATATTTGGGTTTGTTTAAATTGAAGGCAAGTGTTGCTGCTGAAGACAATAAAAGTGTGCTGAGTTTAGAAGGAATAACTCTTAACATTGAGGTACGGTGTAAGGCATATCAGTTCCTAAACATAGAACAAAAGAAAGAATAACATATATGTTATTCTTTCATATTATGAGCTAATGGATTCTCTGGAAAAAATAAATCAAACTGTGTGATTATTCCTTTGAAATCACATTGTAAATGGTGTATGTTCAAGCCAAGTTCAAAATTGATTTCTTAAACCTGTTGCAACTACAGTTAGGCTTGCCTGTAAAGAGATGACAGTGATTTCACTAATTCTTTTTGGAAAACCACAAAGGTCATTCAAGGACTTTTTTTCCTTTCTTTTATAGTCTAGCCCTCCAAATAGTGCTTCTCTAATCAGGACAAACCGGTGTGACCAGCCCAAATGTGGCAAGCCTGTAGAAATCCTTGAGCGTGTAGCTGTTGAAAACCACGTCTTCCACAAGAGTTGTTTTGTTTGTGCCATATGTAGCTCTTGGCTGAACCACTTCAATTACTGCTTTGTCCCTGACCATGACAAGTTCTACTGCACACAGCACTACCAGGATATTGAGAACGCTAGCTTTGGTTTAGGAGAGGATATTCGTCATGCCATGGGAATTGGACCTGGTGTGCGGCAGCAGTTTAAGTTTACACCAGGTTTGTTAATAAAGATGTTTAACCCTTTCTTTAAGCCCCAATAGTGATCAGCATCAAATTTCTCGTAACAGTATCACTGCCAAATCAAATATACAGGTAAAGAGAACAAATGAAATGATCAGCACTGATTAAAATTGTCCAGATGTTTGAACAAATTCTCTCAATCAGTACAATAAGGAATATATGGAGAACAGTGAGGAGAATACTCTTTATGTTTATATTGGGACTTTTAGGCTTGAAGCAGGTTCTAGTATTAGGGACCTTAAGATACCCTGGACGCGGCGGTAAAGAGAATGGAGAAAGCCTGGAGCAAGGACGCCCCTACCTTTGCGGGAAAAACAAATTAAGATTGAGCAGGTTGGGTTGAGTGCTTGCCTGATGAGAGAGGATAAAGTAATGCTTTCGTGTTTTAATTCCATGACGTCTTTGAGAAAAACTCGTGAAGTCTTCCTTGATTGATACCTTAACGATCTTTTATTGGAAGAAAAATTTGTGCTGCCGGCTATGACTCCAGTTTCTCTAAAAAAAAAACAAATTTCTTTGTGGGAAACTTGGGGTATGATCGGAGTTCAGGTTATCAGCTATTTGTTACCAGACTTTTTTGCTTTCCGTTGTTCTAGATCTTGCTTTAAAACGATATGGTTCCGTTATGAGAACTTCCCGTACTAAGGCGAGATTTTGATCTTCAGACCGCTCCATCGCTGAACTGAAAGTGAACAAAATAAAATTATAAAAGTTAATAAATGAACCATGGCATCTTGTTCAAGATCTCAATTTTTTCCGACATGTTCAAGTTTATTACAAGCCTAGTTTTTTGTTTTCCAACAATTTTTATTCGACTTCTTGTCTCTTAAATTTTTCAAATACTATCCTAAAGCGAGAACGTTGTCCCCTTTAATAAAAACAAGCAGTTAAAGTGTTACATACTCAGCGCTTTCATCCTCAGTTGCTGCCAAAACACTGAACCCAAAAGGCTTGATAGCAAAAAAATAAGAGTCAATCTTGAGAGAACACCACACTAAAAACACTTAAATGTGTCTCTTGAAGTAAAATGGATCGAAAATCCTGTATGAAAAGCAATTTCTGCACTGAAATCAAGAAAACCAACTAACCGTTTTACAAGGCGGCCAAACTTCTAGTTTTCACCGTCGCGACTTCAGGTCGACGCTGTGGCATTATGCTAATTAGTTCCAAGAATTGAACATTTCACTTCTGGTTGTTCTCCTCGGCCGCGTTCAGAGTATCTTAAGGTCCGTATTAAAACAAGTGGCCACTCTCTATTCCCACTTGGCAGAGTCCTTGCAGACAAAAACTGTCTGTCAATCACTGTTATTAGAATCTCTATTAAGCAGCCAGCATTTTTTGAGTGGCCATGCGCTTGCCCACTAAATAGAGTTTCAGAGTTTTTTCATAGTCCTTTTTTAGTCTGATTACATGACCTCCTGAAAATTCTAAATAATTTACCACAAATATTTTCTTCCCTGTCAGGGGTTTGATTTAAACTTTGTCATGGCCATTAACGTTTGATATATTATTGTCACTAGATGCAGTTGATGGAACCAAAGGTTCCAAAGCATTGAATAAGACACAAAACTCTATCAGGATTATGAAGGAGAAAATTGCACTGCTAAGTAAACGAGGAAAGAAACTGGTGAAAAAAGAGAAAAAACTCAGGTCTAATCTTGACAAGTTTAAAGGTAAAATTTTATTTCTATGGGGTTCACTACTTAACAGCATTTTGAATATTACGTTCTTACAGAAATTTGTTTTTACATTTACAATTTTTATTTCAAAAATGAAGGAAAGAAATTAATTGGGGTTTTTGCATTATTATAATTCAACCCTTGCCAGAGGGTATAATTAACCCTTTAATTCCCAGTAGTGACCAAGATCAATTTTCTCCTAACAATATCCAAACACTGTCAAAAGTTAAGTTAGGAGAATTAATGAAATGATCACCCAAGAGGAAATGCCTTAATCTCTTATCAGATTCTCTCAACTACTTCTTGAAGGAAATGTATGGAGATCAGTTTGGAGAATTTGTATGTGGATATGAAAAATTGTTTTTAGGAAAAACGTTTTTATTATGCCAAGTTTGAACCTCTCCTTTAAATGGCTAATCCTTGGGGACAGAATAAAAGTGGTCATTTTATAAGGTTAATTTTTTATCTGGGGAGGAAGGGGTGTAATATGAAAAATTGTTTTTAGGAAGTACAACGTGTTTATTATGCCATTAGTTCATGCTTATACTCTATAATATAAATGGTAATCTAATCATTATAAAATATATATGTTGAATAATTTTTTTGAATCAAAATGTCTGAGCGTGACAAAATAAGCAAGGTTTGCAACATTCACTATAAGTATCATATCACTGTTCGCCATTCATGGAGGTTCGACTCTAGTTATCTCTTTTTCCAAGGCTCTGACGCAGAAAAGCGGGCATTATGGTTGGAATGGTTTTCTGCTACGCAGGATAAAAATGCCACAGTAAGAAGAGAAACAGAACTTTCATTTAAGTAAGTAGTAACTTTGTGGTAGTTTTACTTTCCATTTGACAACGAGAAAACGGATGAGAAGGAAAATACGTTCCATGCATATATTAGGGCCATTTATACGAGGAAAAATAAGACGTGTCTTACATAAGGCTCGTCTTAAATAAGACGCAAACTGTACCATTTATACGAGCATGTCTTATCTAAGATGAGAACAGTTCGTATAAATGCTTCGCGTCTTATTTCTGTTCTTGACTCATTTTCATGTAAATGTTGCCCATGGCAACAGCAAACCAACATGGCATGCCAAAAATTAATGCATGTGTACTATGCGTTCGCGTCTTATGTAAGACGCTAAGGTCATTTATATGAAGTTTTTCTCATCTTAACTAAGACACATCTTATCTAAGAACAGGTGTTAAGGGCTGTTCTAATTTAAGACGTGTCTTAGCTAAGTCGCGTCTTATCGTAGACGAAATGTGCCGTTTATGCGGAAAGTTCGCGTCTTATTTGAGATGCTTCTCATGTAAGATGCGTCTTATTTTCCTCATATAAATGGCCCTATTGTGCTGAAGTTCCAGGGGAGAGAGGAGTCAGTTAAGGCATATGTTTTTACAGGAAATTTGAAGCTAAACTGGTATTTTCATAGGGGTGGCAGAGAGGGATGGGTGAAGGGTAAACCAAAAAGTCTTCCAGAGAATGGATATTTTCTTGAACAAAACATTGAAATTAAGATTACATTATTTAAAACGTAAGCAGCTCTCAAAAAGCCTGTTTATGCTATTTGGCTCTTTATGTTTATGCTGTTTATTGTTAGTAGGCACCACAGTTTCTTGGTGTTGTAGATGTTTTACGTAAAACAAAAGAACCCTAACAAAAAAATCAACACAACAGCAAAAAGGTGAGAAATTTAGGCAGCAGTTTTATTTTCCCTATCTCGTAACACCTAATATTAATATTGTTAGTAGTTATAGTTGCACAAGAAGGTGGCAAATATAATTTTTGTGACCTCAGGGTGCAAAGAAAATCATTTTTACAGCTTGCCATTCGGGCAAGCTGAAGCTAGCATTTACTAGCCCAGACGTCATTTCAACTAGCCCCCAAAGCTTTTTGACCCGCAGAATTAATTTCACATTTCTTCTGTTATTTGAATTCCTCAAAAAACATCAGTTGCCCTTTGGGCAAGTTAAAAAAAGACTTCACTAGCCTGATAGCAAAATCCACTAGCCCCGGGCTATCGGACACGACTTTCTTTGCACACTGGACCTTCAACAAGATGGTTATTTACTATATACATAGTGTGTATGTTTTTAGGTCAATGGTTTTTGTTTTAGTTGATATGATCCACTACCCTTTAACCAAACATAAGGGGGAAAAACTTAGACAAGGTTAAGACATCAATCTCTGACAGACTTTCTCTTTGCCAGGGTAAGGGAATTAGAACTTGCACAGAAGTATTCTGAGTTGGAGAAAAAACTGAGAGAATTGACAGAGAAGGATGGTAAGTTAGTCTAGTACTTTTTCACTAAACAGCATTAACTATAAGATCGGTCATGGCCACCTTTTAAACAAATGTTACCATAATATAAGAGCTAGGAGTCAAAAACGTATTTCAAGGGAATTCTACTGCTGTTGGTGGCAATTGCATTGGGGTTAAAATCTCACTTGAAGGGCTGTTATTCCATAAAGGTATAGCTCTGCTTTGTTTGGTAAAGTTTTTGTATATATGTTACAGTTCAAAATAAAATTCAGGTTAAATTTTTTTAACCTAGGTTAATTCTCATTTTCCTTTGTCTCCTAGCCCTAATTGTTCATGAATTAGGGCTAGGATCGATACAAAGAAAATAGAGAATCAACCGAGGTTAAAAAATTTTACCCTGAATATAATTTTGACCTGTAACATTTTCGCCACTTGCACATTTCCTATAATGCACCTTATTTGCCCCCCAAAATTTTGCATAACCTTCGTTTTTCATTTTTCCTGGGTATTACAGCTGTCCCAAGAGAAATAAAAAACAATGCTTCTGCAAAATTTTGGGGGGCGAATAAGGTGCCTTATTGGAGATGTGCAAGTGGGGTATTTTGCTAAACCCATTTGTTCCTGGAAATTTTGCTGAAAAGTGCCTGGTGAAGCTAGTTGGACTTTTTTTTGGTAGCTTTCTGGCTAAAACAAACTAAAACTGCTCAAAATGCCGTTAAAAAGTCAGTCTTGTCGAATATTATCAGCTTTTGAAGTTCGGGCTTGCAGAAGCGAAAATTATTTTGACCCTCAACTTTTACCTTTCCCTTTCTCTTCTCCCTTCTTCTTTAATGCTTTTCTTGCATCGTTAACTCGTTTTTCTTTTGCTGAGCAAAACCTTTTGGGAAAACGTTCGGAAAAGTAGGATTAAGTGGAGTGAAGTTAAGTGTAGTGAGGTGGATCAGGATTTTTATTGAAATTTTCGGGTCAAATAAGTTTTCGCATTTTTGTCTGGTCTGTTTTACTGACTCATGCTCATTCAGGTATGGTTTGAAAGATCTCTTCCCTTGGAACAAGTTACACGAAGATGACAAAGTTGTCTATGACTGTTAAAACTGATGATGTCACAAGTGGTACAATGGATGGGTATCCACACACAGGCGGGTCAGGCTTTATGGGTTAATGAGGAGATTGGTTGGTGGTGGAATTGCATTGGAAATTCAGCTATTAAAAACTGATTTCTTGACCTGTGACCCCTCTACTCCCTGTAACTATTAACTAAACTAATATGAAGCTCTAGAGTACTGTATTAAGTACCTTGTCAGAATTTGATAGAGAGTTTATTTATTTTGACTAACAATAGACGACTGTTTAACTGTGACAACAGACAGATCGAAACGCACCAATTACTGATTACGAGTCTTCATAGCCAATAACATCATGGCTTAACTGACAGACGACCAATACCATCACGATGTAATTGACCAATCAAATCAATAACCAGAGTATAATACCATCAACTGACGTGATACAACTCACTTTGACTCTGAAGATGACTACCGCACAGGTTGTCGAAACGTCAGTCACTGTCAACAACAACAGTCCTATTCAGGACTACATTCACCCAGACGATCAAACTCAACCTACTTTTGAGAGTATAGTGTTCCATTTTGTTTTAACAGAAAACACAAAGACAGCGTATGACAAGTCTAAAGAGAAAGAGTTATTACAAGAAATGCTTGAGGTGGTTGGAAAAAGAGAGCAACTCATATCTGATGTGGAGGATACCAAGAAAAGGTTAAAAATACTGGTAGATTCATAATTTGTGTAATGCCATGATCAAGGTGTTAAAAACAATTTTTTTTAGAAATGTCGTTTGTACTTTTAGATGGTGCAGTTTATGTTAGAGCCTACAAGAGCAGATGTTTTTATCATCTTTTGTTTCTGAAGTACAGTGGACAAATTATTAAAATTTACCAAAAATACATGTCTCGCAAATGCTCGCAAATCTCCAAGTCAAACCCTGACGGGCCAGTTAAGAAATGGATGGCCATAACCAGCTGCAAATATCCTGCTGTATAGACTTTTATTTATTTATTTCCTTTTCTTTTTTCTTTGTTTCCTTGTTATATTGCATTCTTAAATGGATATAATTAACAGTGACTCTTTGAAATTAAGGTGAATTGTGGCAGAATATTTACCGAATTTTATAATTTGCCTTTTTAACCTTTGCAAAGTGTCTGGGTGTCTGAGTCCGTCATAAAAAATTAAATTTGCAAAATAATGTGGTTTTTCAGGGTGTTATGAAAGAACAATGCCGAAAAAGCCTGCTTTCCAAAAATTAGCATTCCAGGGCAAATTGTCTTTGAGATATTAGCCTAGTTATGATCTGTTGACTCCCCACAAATCTGTCTAAATTTGACTCAGTTCGTGTCAGGAACCGAGTCAAATTTAGAAGGAATTGTATGGAGTCATCAGAGCAAAACGGGACTAATATCTCTGCAACAATTTGCCCCACAATGCTAGTTTTTGGAAAGCAGGCTTTTTCGGAGTTGTTCTTTCATAACACCCTGAAAAACCAAACCTATTGATATGCATGTTGGTTATGTTTCTGAATCTCGTTTTTCAGCAGGAACGGTTTAACGGATTTCTATGGTTTTTAGCATCCTAAATAAAGAATTGTGGAACTTCAAGAAAATGTTATTAATTTGTTTTTTTGTAGGAATAAAAAATTTTGAGATATTGGCATTTTTACATGCAGCAAGTTGTATGGTCATGATTGACTTCAAACTTGCGGGTTTAAAACTACTCGAGAGTTCTAAGGCTTAGAACTCTCTAAGTTATTTACTTTTTTTGTAAAAATATGCCAATATCTCAAACGTCTTTATTCCTACAAGAAAATAAATAACATTCTTAAAGTTCCAGCATTCTTTATTGAGGATACAAAAAAACTTAGAAATCAGTTAAATCATTCCTGCTGAAAAATGAAATTAAAAAACATGACCAACATGCACATAAATAGGCTTGGGCCACCTTAAAGTGCTTGTTTGATTTTGTCAGGTATGTGGAGGAAGACAAATTGCTGGAAAAAGAAAGGAGAGAAGCAGGTCAGAGTTTCCAAAATTCAGAAACTGTGAAACGTTGTTGTATGACTTTATGGTTGGTTCCTTTGTATTTCACTTACCAGTGACAGTAGAAAAAACCTCAATTTTGATGTGTAAATAAATGCAAAGGAAATCTTTGCTTTATAAAGATACAACTTTTGTGTTGTGAAATGACAGTGTGAAAAAATTCATTCTTGGCAGGGTTCTAGCTCTGACCTCTGTGCTACCGGTGCAGTGCTATCGCAACTGAGCTAGCTAGCCAACTTGGAGTTGGTCATTCAGTTGGTTTGTAATATATGCGGGAAAGATGGAGATGAGTTTTTTTTTTAATTTTTCAGGCTTTCTTTTCACAACTGCAAAAGTTACATCTTTAAGTGCGATGATATTCATTGCATTTATTTTTTCATTCCTTAGTTCCAGTATATATAATTATTCTTATATTCATCACTTCAATTTTAATGTTTGTTCACAACTAACCTACTTCTCACAGTTTAGTGAAGGATTTACAAGCTAGGGTACATAAGATGAGGCAAAAATAAGAGTATTAATTCTAATATACAGTGTGGCTGATTTTTTAATATGAGATATTATTATTTATTATTGAAGGGAAACATCCACAAACATTTTGATGTGTTCAATTCTATAATACTTGAAATGGTTACATGCTCAAAGTCAGTTGGCCGAGAACAGAATTGGGCAGGAGCAAAACAAATTATAAAGCAATTAACAATTGGACTTTACTGCCGAGCGAGCTTAAGAGACTGACGTCAAAAATGATTTTAAAATACAAACTGAAACAGTTTTTAATGAACCATTTTGAACTGTAGTTAAGTATTTTTATCTTAGTTTTAAATGATTTTCAACGATTTTCAAACACTAACTAAAAAGTTTTTATAAAATAATTAACCTTAGGATTTTTAACTTAAACCTTAGTTGTATTATTAGTTTTTAGCTGTATTTTAGTTATGGCGTAAAATTCCGAAAATAAGTCCTGGGGCTTATATTTTTCAAAGGCCCTTTAATTTTTGAGGGGCTTATGTACGGAGGAAAATTTGCGTTTCAAAATGATTGGGCTAGCCTTATTCCTGGAAGGAAATTTACAGTTTTTGTTTGTTTTACTTTGTACTTGAGGGCAATTTCCAAGTACAAGCCCCCCGGGAGGCTCATATTCGGAGGGGCAATTTAACGGAGGGTTTTCCGCGTTACAGGTTTGGGTGGCTTATATTTGGAGAGAATTATACGTGGAGGGGCTTATTTTCGGAATTTTACAGTATTTTAATGTATTTTGACCTTTAGTCTAGAGGATCCTCCTAAAAACCACCGTTAGATGATTGGAGGCCTCCTCTTAGAATATTTTTTTATTGCATCATTATTAGATCAACACCTATGAAACACTGCTTGAAAAGATATCTTCACAGTGAGATCACCTTTTTGCTGTTGTTACAAAATAAATCAGGCCTTCTGCAGCAAAACATACTAAAGTGAAAATATGGTTTCTTGGTATTTCATTGGTGTTTATATAATCAATAGGCTGAGCAGGACCGCTTCGAGATATGAAATTTCCTTTGTCGTGGTCAAGTAATATCCTTTATTAAATTATGATTATTTTACAGACAATTTTGATATAGAAATTTCACTAATATAGTTAAGATTAATTTTTTTCAATTTTGGACTGAGAAATGATAAAAGGAAACAAAACAATATTATTGCTACAGACATGAAATAATAATCCTGTCTCTTTTTTGTTCATTCAGGATTCAATGATCCGGACCTAATAAGAGAGGTGACATCTGCAAGTAGAGATGCCCAGAAAGTGTCAGAAGCTGTAAGACAAGCACCAAGTACTGTAGCACAATCAGATTTGTGCTGCATCTTGCTTTGATGCCACTCACCAAAACATTTATTGTTCAAAAACATTAGCAGTTGTTTATTTTGTAGAAAAACCTGCAAATGTAAATGTGTTTCCAGCTGTGTCTGTGTTTGATAGTAACTTTGGTGGAAAGGAGTGCCAGCTGGAATTATGTCTGGATGCAGGTTAGTTCACATTCACATAATCATCAATATCATTGTTATTCTCTGTTGGAACAAATAAAATCATCAGTCTTATGTTGACTTGTATGTTTGGATTTTTGAAATAATTTGGTAAAATTTAGAAAGCAGTTAGAAGTGACTACTGATGAGATTGTGTAGTCTCTTATGTTTCTCAGAAATAGTGTGGCATACAAAAAAGCACAGACAATTGCATTCCATCAAAAACAAAAGAGATCCTAAATATTTAAAAGGACTTTGTCATGCTATTATTTTGCTACCTCTTGCTATCTTTTTTTCTACACATCAACTGAATTCCAAAAATAATGATCCAGGTTTGTTATTTTACACAATCTTAGGCACTGAAACCATTTCCTATCATTTTTTGCCACAGATGGCAAAAATGGATTTACACAATTTGAAACTGCAAAAATCACCAATAAATCCTCTTCATAACTCTACGAGATTATTTTTTTGTATGGTTAAAGGCACTAAGGATCTCTATGCTATCTTAACCCTTTAAGCCCCAGTATCCACATACAAATTCTCCAAACTGATCTCCATACATTTCCTTAAAGAATGAGTTGAGAGAATTTGATAAAAGATCAAGGCATTTTTAACTTGCGTGATCATTTTATTAATTCTCATAACTTATCTGTTGACAATGTATGGATATTTTCCATATGTAACTCCTCAAGGAATTAGTGGAGAGAAGTTGATAAAAGATCAAAGCATTTTCCATTGGTGATCATTCTCATTATGTTTTCTCTGTATGAAGAATAGATGTTTTTAGGAGAAAATTGATATTGGTCACTCTTGGGACTTTACAGAAAGGGCTTTAAACACAAGAATTCAGGAAAACAGGATCTTTTTATTCAAATATTTCTTTTCCTTTTGTATTATACAGTTTTCATTGCAATTGTGTGAGATCAAATATTTATTTACATAATAAATTACTACCAGTAGCTATTTTAGTCTTTTTCCAATTAATAATGATATGGTTGTATTTATTAAGTAATAAAGTAGTACCATGCTAATCTTATACAGTACAAACTCAACAACTTTTAATTGACTCTAATGAATAATTAACTACCTACTGAAAACACATTAACATATTTCAAAAACAAAGGTAACACATCCAAAAAGTACCAAAGACAAATAGGGAAGATTTAATAATTTACTATCTGGCCCCAGTCGCTCAAAAAATGAATAGCGCTAACCACCAGATAAATCACTATCCAGTAGATAAATATTTAGGAAACCAATAAATATATTATTATTGCATTAACCAGTGGATAGTGAATCATCAGGTGGATAGCACTATCCACCTTTTGAACAACTGGTGCAGGCTGGTTATCCCAGATTTTGAACTTTTCAAACAAACATACGAAATTCCCTTGAAAAAAAAATAGAAAATAACTCAAGCCTCAAAAAATGTGACCAGTTGTGTTTTTCTTTCACTAACTGCATGAATTTTTTTACACATAATGAAACCTCAAACAAATAAAACATTTTACTCCTTTAGTGACAACAAAGTAATGTGAAATGTCAGCATCATACACGTATAAACCATTTTGCTAATGCTTATTACAATTTTCGTGTACAAGTCATTTACAAATTTATGTACAGCAGATAATACAATCAGAAATAATACATGGACTAACTAAATCCCTTTCAGAGACTGACATATACCTCTAGGAAGGGGAAGAAAGTCTATTTTGTCCTTCTTGACAAGTTTGGATATTGTCATACGACATTGGTCCTGCAACGACACATACCTACAAGTGCTGTCACAAAGCTCTATCTCAGAAAGAGTTGACGTAGATGAAATTATTGGGTACAGCTCACATGCTTTGTCACACAGTCCAGTAAAGGCAACTCCTAATGGTCTTCCATTCATAAAGTATGACAGAATGCCCGCATCCATATCAAGTAATACGCCGATGACGGTAGAGTCGTAAAAGGGTTCACAGTATCGTCGCGCCTGGCCATTGTGCCAAACCTTTCCTTTATAAGATAATCCCCAACTTTGATCATCCCTTCCAATCAGATCCACAAATTCGTAGTCATTAGTTTGAAGCACAGCTTCCTTTGTCCCCACACCAATCATGATTGATGTGCCAAAGACAGAGCTTAGCTTGACTTCCCAGTAATGTTGCCCATGTGTGAAAGCTTTAGTACCACGGACACCAGCTGTTCCTGTGCTCTCAATCACTGGATCAATGTAAAAGCATGCAACTTTGTTATTTAAGCAAAGGTACACTGATGGTGACTTGTCTTCACTGCTCCACACCCACGGTTCATGGTATGTATCAGACCAAGAGTGGAAGGAGGCTGGGTTTGTACTTTGTTGGTTGGAAAGAATTCCTGTAATAAAATGAAACAATATTCCAATCAGCCATTCTGTTGATTGACTCAATCTTGCAGTTGCATTGTTCCACAAGACAAGTAATAACTGTCGTAAATGTTAAAGTAATGGTAGGCTGTATTTCACTTGATAGACCACTAAATTCAAAATTTGTTGTGGGCTGATTCACGGCAAGAAACTTTGCAAAAACTGTTAGCTTCTTCTAGTTTTTAAAAGGTATGTTTTGATTTGGCCTCTAAGAGTGATGATTATACAAGCTAATAAAATTTCCCTTTGAAGAGGATTTTCTGCAAGTAATTCATCAATGGCTGTTCTGTTTGCATTGAAATCTTCACCTCTCAACCCACAAATATGATGAATATCTTAATTACCAACCTTGTTTTCTTGGTCCCAACTGTAAGTTTGGGAACCTTGTTATTTGTGCTCAGATTTATGGTCTTTTACCTTATACTTGGGCTATAAATCTGGGCAAAAAACTTGGTCCTCATTACTTACAACATGGACCCTGAACTCAGTTAGTACAGGGTATTGATCTGCCTGCAGATCTGTCAGACCACTTAAGTACAACCACAACACTGACATTTAACAACAAAGTCAGTTCAGGATTGTATGCACTTTACCTCAACACCTCAAAAACACTTCCTTTTTCATCAAGACTTGCGCCTTGACATGGAGAAGGAAGTTCAACCATTAGAAGACCAACAAGTGCGTTTAACTGTACATCTCCCATGTGCAGCTGAAATATAATAATATGCCAGGCCTTAAGTTTAATTTCTTAACTAACAGCTAGTGAATTCCATAAGTAATAACTAAGCTAACAGAGATAAAATAATCAACCCGGTATATCTATGTATATGTTAGATTACTTAAGGGAGGGTAGACAGGAATTGAATAGGATCCTTCTTTTCGCCATTAACTTATTAAAAAGATTGACGTTTTCTCCCTCGGAAGGGACGCAACAACAGTGAGCTAAATCTATAATCAAACTCTGACAGCTCGCAGAAACTCTGAGGTTCATTAGTTCACCTTTAATAGGATCATCAACCTGGAACTTTTAAACAAATCGCTGCGAACCCTTTGATAAGTTCGAAAACTTTGACCACGGCCACGATTTGAAGTTCAGTACAAATTGTGTTAATAACAAAGAAAAGAGTTATTGTTGTTCGTTCAAGCTTTAAAAATACTGACCGCTATTTAGAACGAGCTGTACAAAAGACAATGACGGTAATATGTGCATTAGAGTATGTTTTTTTTTTAAATCTCGAACGGTTGGAAGTATAGCTTTTCCTTACGGTTTCCTTTATTCCCCTTAACGCCGAACCTATTTCATTTTGAGTATGTTAAGGTGAAGAATTGCACAGAAATTATTACAATGTTTTTTTCCAGATCAAGTTATACAAGGGCTTTAAAAGTCAGATATAAGCTTCATATCAAACGCACAAACGCAAACAAAGCAATATGGTTGACATCTTTCGATGCAAAGGGCAGTGTGAGAATGACATTGGAAAGTGAAAGATGTAAAAGTAACCTGCATTGCTTACCCATTTTGTACTGCGGGGATAAAAACTTGAGTCTGATGTAGGACTTTCCACAACCTACAGTTGTATGCTTGTACGCAATAACTTCCTATCGTAAAAATCGAACAGGTTTTGCACTTTTGCTATATATCGAGTCACGAGAAGGATATCTCTCCAAACTTACGCTTACTGTTAATTCGCTGAAAGAATCTAGGTTCAAGTTTTTTGAGAGCTTTTAAACCACGACTTAAACTATCCAAAATGCGTGTTTTGAAGCACATATATCTCCCTCACTTGTTTTGAGCGACATAAACATTTTGAACCGGATGAGATCTCGTGACCAGCAATAAGCGTATTTGATTGGCTACATAGAAGCCCGCAAAACCGGAAAGGCTTGATTTTTTGTAAACACTGCGAAGACGTAAATACTAGATCAAAACATCAAAACAAAGATACGTGACTCCGGCAGTAGCAACCCCGGGGAATTCACTTATTTGGCCTCCAAGGGTATGTGCCGCAGAAAAGAGTCTGGTTTTGGGGGTTCCGAGTCAAATCTTTAACTAGGTCGGTTCAATATGCTATTTCCCTATTCGGCGTCTTGAACAGGGTGTCTTTCTGGACCAGAAGCCGTGAACGGGGCGTCTACTTTGGTGGTGTACATGTTTGTTTAAGCCTTGGCAGCACTGCCCCACCCACTCTTCCCTTACGATCCCCCCCCGCCCCTTTCTTGTATCATATTACGCACCGATACTCCTGAGCGGTCGTGGCAGTGCCACATGACGCCGACAAACGTTTTCATATGTTTTCACTGGTGTTTCCAATAGTGATGAACAATTTTAAATTCTAGCGAGGAAATTTGAAAAGGCTTTGTAACTTTTGCACTGTACAGAAATGCAACGAGGGCCACCAGAGAGATACGCAAGGAGCGTTGCGTGAGGACACTAGAAAACGGCTGCTAGGGAGACCAACGGAAAGCGGTCAATCTAGTTTTATACACATGAGACCATGCATGATTACAAGTTTGGGGGCGGGACCAGGGTGTGTAGAGGGTGGGTTAAAACAAAATGATCAAGAGTTGATCACGGTGAATTTGCGCATCTCTGTTCAATAAATATCTGTAAAACCAAGGATTTATTTTTTACTTTGTTTTTTAATAAAGAAATGATAAGTAAAAAAATACCATAAAGCATTCCCCATTTTTTGTGCAAAGCCGTCGGCGTGAAGCTGGTTATTAAGGTTTTTTGTTTTTGATCTTCTTCACCTTATTAAAGGACACTTGTTTTCTGCAATCAATACTACTTCTGTGTTTTTTGTGATTCAAACCTTTGTCTAGGGCGGGTAGCCCTACCCGAATTCATTGGTTGCGGTTTTAACGTCATTTTGTAGCTCTCGGCAAGTTTATAAACTTATGCCCTGGGATTACAACTCTTAAATGTTCAATCAGATTACGAAATCGTCCAATAATTTATCTGCAGGCACGTATTCGGTGAACGTATTTTTTTGCTGAGGCTTCCAAAAACTTCCTCTTACGAAAGAGTTCACCAAAAGTTCGCGTATCGTGCACTCTCGCGCGCTTCGCTTCACCGCACCCGGATGCTGACGCAATATCGTACGTCTTCTACTTCATCGTGCCCCACGTTTTCCTTTTTAGATAAAATTCTTTACACTTCATTTGAAATTTATAACTAGAAATTTATGCCTTTTTTCTGTGTAACGTTGAATTTTCAATTCTTCATAAATATATAATTATTTGTCATGAAACGATTTTTAAAAATGTTGTATTAAGTGCTGCGACGAGCCCGCGATAACAGGGGAAGGACAGCAGATAACCAAGTAAGAGTATTAATTTTTGACGTAAACAACAAAACTCAGTTTGAGCAAAGCTAACGAAGAAGAAGGTTGTTTTTTTATTTTCACTTGAAATTGGAAAAAGCTTTTTCTTAAAGGCTTAACCGGTTGGGAACTCATTTATGGCCTTAGTCCACACAAGTTATTACGCGCATCCGTTGGAAAACTCGCGACTTTCACAGCGCGAACTTCTGGCGCGCATTTTCGGCTACCCAGACCGGGAAACCGAAGACGAGCCCATGGAGGTTGAAGAATGCCTCAGTGATTCAGGATCGGACCATGAAATGGAAGAATATCATAAAGGTATGATTTCTTAGTTGTGTTTATGGATAGTTTTATACCAACCAAAAGCTGGTCGCGGAGGTTTTGGATCGAAAGGTAAAACGTGGATCTTTGCATGCATGAAAGCAAACATTGGGTAATGAAAATTAAATATGTCGAACTCAGCGTTTTTGTCCGTTTCATTCTTCACTATCCAAATCTTTTTTGTGTGTACGTTGAAATTATTTTGGCCTCTCAGTTGAAGCACAAATGATTGAGTGTATTTTAATTGAGCTTTATAGCGCTCTTGTCGAGGAAAACGAACTTTGTACCGTCACAAACACGAAACGACAAGATTTGCATATGCAAAGCTAAACGGCTATATATGGAAAAAAAAAACCAGCTGCTTCCCTCAAAGATCCTTTCAATATAGAATTAGAAAAGCCCGTAAAATTCTTTTAAAGCAAGAGTTTTTTTAAAGGTTTTTTCGTATTTTCGTAGTAAATTTTCCCTTGTGTAAAAAGGAGAAAACAGTTTTTCATGCAGTTTCCTGTCCGGTCGGCATGAAAACGCTGAATTGTGCATGTTTTCTCTTGTCGTTCGTGCTGAAGCTTTTGGAAATGATATTGTTCAATTACCAGATTTTATTCCTTCACGTGATCGTCTTGTGGCAATATACGCTTTCCAGTTTCGTGCCCAAAAACGTAAAATTTCGTTTTCTTCGGTGCGTGCACTGAAAACTCTTTGGGCGAGGTTCGTCACTACCAGCTTGTTATTAGAGGTGGATGTTTACCGGCTTCTGTCGATATGCGCGATCCGCTCTGACAATCATAACACATAATCCTTTAATACAAATTTATAGACATGTCAATATTTATGGTCTTCGCATTGAGTCGCTCAGAAAGCCGAAATTTTGAATTTCTGTGCGGCTTGGTTCAGCTGAATTTTAAATTTTTGACATATTTTTGTTTCAAGGAAATAATTTTTTATTGGCACGCTTGGAGTGTTTGCCGATGTGTAATCTATTGCCACTGGCTTGAAAACAGCCACTCGACAAAAATGTGAAGATTTGAGATATTTGAAATGGCTATACTCTATTGCTTGTTTTCAATATTATTATAAAATGTCTTCACCCTCTCAGAGGGGTACAAATGTTCCCAGTCTGAATTTCAAAACCATTCATTTGGCATACCGAGGAGAAAGCCATGTTCCTGTCAGTATATTACTGTTGTGTTTGTTTCGATAACCCGGGGCTAGTGGATTTTGTTTTTTGGCTAGTGATTTTTGTTCTTAACACTCGACTTGCAAGTGCTGTTTTTTTGAGGAAATTCAAATGGATTGTAAACAATCCTGTTAATCAAAAAGGGTTTGTATAGGTAATAGCATGATTAGTAGTGATATTTGGCATAAATACCACGAGTGATATTTCAAAATTGTTACAAGGCGAGTGAAATTTGAGACAATTTTGAAATATCACAAGTGGTATTTATGCCAAATATCACCTACAAATCATGCTATTAATTGTTTATACTACTACCCGCAAAAGGTTGTAATTTTCACATGCAGGTATTTCAAATTGAGCTGAAATACCACTGCTCTAAGCCAATCAAATTGCAGAAATTTCTCATGTAGTAGTATAATAGAGCTAATTGAAATGACTTGTGAGCTAGTATTTGCTAGCTACAGCTTGCCCGAATTGCAGGCTGTAAAACTGACTTTCTTTGTACCCTGCTTAAGCAACAAGAACATTGACGTCCTGGATGTCAAAAATGGCCGGGCAACCAGAAGTTGATATTTTCTCTCTTTTAGTGTTGACTCGACAAATTCGTACATTGGGAGTTAAAACAAAGACTGTTAAATTCGTCATGTGGGATAAAAGTGTTCCATCAAGCGAGACATCGAACTTGTGGTTGCTATTCATAATGTCTGGGATGTCAGCGTTCTCATTGCTTAAGCTCACGGTGTAATTTGTCAATGTTGCTGCTTCAAGGCCATGTCACCTGTAGGGATTTTACCCTTACTGGGCCTGTATTATCAAGGATATCTGTCTCAAGTTATTCCTGGAGACTATTCTTTTTGTACCACATATCTGCTTGTTTCATGGCTTTGTAAAAAAAACCCTCAAATTTAACCACACTTGCATATATTTAACGTTATTTAGCATTGACACCAGGAGAAGGGAAAAATTTTTGATGGAATGAAAGAATTTCTTAAATTTGATGTTTAAATAAGCTTGCGTGGTCAAGACTTTACAGTTTTACCTTTTTTCAATAGAACCGAGGGAGAAAAGAAATAACCTAATGGGCAAATGATCCAAAACCAGCTCACAACCCCTAGGATAAAGACTGTTAATGCACTGTGTTGATAACAGAAAAATCAAAGTTAAGGCCTGGCATATTATTATATTTCAGCTGCACATGGGAGATGTACAGTTAAACGCACTTGTTGGCCTTCTAATGGTTGAACTTCCTTCTCCATGTCAAGGCGCAAGTCTTGATGAAAAAGGAAGTGTTTTTGAGGTATCGAGGTAAAGTGCATACGATCCTGAACTGACTTTGTTGTTTAATGTCAGTGTTGTGGTTGTGTTCATTCATATTGTTTGTGCAGTGTTCTCGTGGTACTGTCTTGTAAGTTTTTTGTGTTTCTGTCATTTTACACATTCATAGAGTCCTTTAGCTTCATTTGCCATTGTATTGGCTGCAGCTATTTGGCGAAATAATTAGATTGGACTAGCCAACCAACTTAATTCCGTCAGAATTTTTTTGAAGAGTAAAATTGATATTTCCATTATTTGTTTTGGCAACCTGTTGATACACACAGTCCATACAGCGGCAACTGAGATAAGTGGTTGTTCTTCCTTCTCCAGTTGAGACTTTTACAAGTCTTGATAAAAAAGGAAGATAGGCCTCAAACTTAGGTATAACTTGTATGGTATGAGATGCTCAAATTTAATAATTTTGTTCGTTAAGTTATTTTGTTCCAGTTTGGGTTTTGATATCTTGATTCGTGATAACGAGTTAAAAAACAAATTGTATGAAAATGTAAATTATGCTTATCGATTATGTAAAATTAATCTCATATATTGCTCTTTGCTGTTATGTGTTGTACCTTCATATTATTCTACTACTTTTTAACTTGAAATGGTAACCAAACTATTGCCATAGAAATGCTAAATACTGTAGAGTTTGTTACTTGTTTCGCAAGCATGAAAAGGTTACGGAAATTGTAGCTGCTTAAAAAAAAATTATTTAAATTGAACATATTACTTGTACTGAAGTTGACTTATTGTAGTATTGACTGAAGGGAATAGTTTGGATGCTGTCCTGTTTGTTTGCAAAAGTGTGTTTAAGGAATTTACATTAATAAGTTCAAACTTATTCCATGCAGCAGTTTAGTTGTGCCTGTAGAATAAAGCTTAATTTCCCTTTGTGCTACATTATTTTGCAGATTGTGAATGGAAATGGGATCCTGAAACACTTTCGTCATCAGTATGCCTCACAAGAGGCAATAAAGAGGTGCTGTTTCACCCAGATTACAGCTGTGGAACTGCAGCAGCTAAAGGCTCACAGCCCCTTACACCAGGGGGAGAATACTATTGGGAGATTAAGATGACCAGTGCTGTCTATGGTACTGACATGGTAGGTGACATATGACAGATTGTTTTAAAACCATCTGACAGAGACAGAAACAGACGGATTAAACAGACATGGTAGTCAGTTCTGGATTTGGTTATAATTTACCAAAGTGACTCTTAAAAGACCTGCTACAATCAAGACAACTAGCTGGCACAGTTTGTTTGGTGGGCTCTTGCTTTCACCCTGCAACTCCATTAGTGACTTTTTTTGTTGGACAACTCCAGAGCAATCAGGACAGTGACAAAAGTATTGTACTGAACAGACTGACATACCTGTTGACATTGACAAACTTGATGTACCTAACACAGAATGCTTGCAATAATGACATTCACTCTCAACAAGCTACATTCTTCAAACAGTGATGCTCTTTGTGCTGCATGGACTTACAGTTGACAGAAGAACTAGATATTGTATCCTTTATTTCTTCATTACATAGATAAGATTCTGCACTTATTAAGACATCTCCTTTTTGTAATCCAGGAGAAGCCAGGCTATTGCTTAGTATACGTTTTTTTAGAGATATTTAGCTCCACAGAGACTTTCAAAAAAGTGGTAAATAATTTGAAGAGTTGTTTTCTCATAAGTCAACGTTTCGTATCCAAATATCCATCATGGTAGTGATCTCTGTTGTTTTTTGTTGGGAATTAAGATTTATACCATTTGACTGATACAGAATTTTGACATAAATGACATACCATACAACTAGGTGACTGCATTTACATGGATCTGTATGTGAATATAGTTAATTCATTAATTTTTTTTATGCATTTTAACCAGATGCTGGGAGTATGCACAAGAGACATGGACATCACTCAGTATAAAACCTCCTTCTGTAGCCTCATTGGCAAGGACAGTAACAGTTGGGGGTTATCCTACATTGGAAATTTTCATCATAAAGGAAAATCCCATAACTATACTTCAAGATTTGACCATGGTTCAGTAATTGGTATCCATTTGGATGCCTGGCATGGCAAGTTATCTTTCTTTAAAGACGATGAGCCACTAGGAGTGGCTGCTTCAAACCTTACTGGCAAAACCCTATTTCCTGTTGTTTCTTCAACTGCGGCAAGAACAAAGATGAAGCTGCAACGCAGTTCTTCCATGTCTTTTTCTCTACAATATCTTTGTTGTGCCACCATTGGTAAATGCCTTCCAAATCTTAAAGCAGTGGAGAGTCTGCCCATCCCCCCAGGGGTGAGGCGACATCTTTGTAATGAACTAGACTGGGTGGTGAAGGTTCATTTACCATCAAAAAGGAGCTGACACAGACACATTAATTACACACTGTTTTAAGTTGCTTTTATTTTACAAAAAAACTCAACAGAGCTTATCAAAGACCATAGAATGGCGTAACTGCTTCTAAATGACTGTTGCTATTATTCTTTCTGTTTGGTGAAAATCTTGTTGAAATTAGAAACTAGGAGAACTTTAAATGTTAATTCAGCTATTTGAACATTCTCAAAGTCATGGTTATCCTGAAGGCTTAAAACGTAAAATGTCTGGAGTCTTGGCATTTTTTCTCATGGAGAACTTGGAAAGATGGCTTTAGATTTAAATATTATTGTTGGTATTTGTAAGTTTCATAAAAAAAAGAGAACCAACAGTAAAGTGTGAGTAAATATGAGAGAGAGAAAAAAGTGCTATTTATTATGTTATGCATTTCAAATCATGTTAATAAGTGTAAATAAGTAAATAATGGTATCAGTTTTTGGGTTGGAGGGAGAAACTAAGTTGATTGATATCAATAGATCATTTGTATTTTGCAGAGTTGTGTTTATAAAAGTCTTTTGTTGTTCCTTTTCAATGTTATTGTGAGCAGCCCAGCTGTTAATCACAGAGTTTATAATAAAAAAAATACAAGTTGAACATTTAAACGTTTTACTGGATGCCTGAAGTAACAGATGAATCATAAGACTATAAATACGGTCTGCATTTCCTCTATTGAACGTGGTTATTTAAAAACTTGTCTAAAAGGAAGGGTACTGTACAGTACCGCAAATGATCCCCAACCGCAAATGATCCCGAGACCGCAAATGATCCCCAAAATGGACCGCAAATGATCCTCGACCGCAAGTGATCCCCAAAGTTGACCGCAAATGATCCCGTGAAAACTTGAGGAATGGAATGGATTTTATGGGACTGATTACAAAAAAGGACTAATTATAAAAAAAGGAACCTTTTTCTCTAGCCTTCTAAAGAAAAAGGGAAGGAGGACGCTACATCTCAGGTCAATTTATACAAGGCGAAAAAAAAAGTAGAATAAATCTGAAAATGATATGGTATCAACCGTATACTTCTTCCTTTGTCAATTGCTTCAATTTTCTTTTAAGAACTGTTTCTTCCCTGAAAATTTAAGACAGGCAGGACGTTAAGCAGAAAAAACTCTATTTTAACGCGCAAGCTCAACTTGTCTACTGAGGAATACAAAGCCGGGCACCCTCTACATAACAAGAGCTTTATTGACTTTACTGATCCTTTTAGAAGCGTCGAATTAATTTTCAGAATATTTAGTTTTGATTTTTCTCTGAAGTGTTAATTTTACGTGATAAACAGCAGGACATTGGTTCGTAACTTATGAGTGCCCCAGGCCTGGGAGTGCCCGTTAAAAAACAAGACATGATTTGAAATAAACACACGTCAAAATGCCACCGAACTTATCAATGTCCACAGTTTTCGATTTATTTTGAAAGAGCAACTTGCCTACAGCTCATGAACATGTTGTGAATAGTTATATTGACGCTTATATGCATATCCATTTTTTTGCCTTTGCTGTAGACAGTTACCAGGAATCTAAACCTGGTAATGAGGAAAGCAAAAGCGAGGCAAGCGGTAGTTATCGCGTGACAAAACATCGTAGGAACCGTCACATTCACGGACTAAAAGAAAGTCGCTTATAATTGTTCGGATCCATGAGGCACTTTAAAGAAAATCAAACAACCTTAAACCCTTATTTAGCTGGAATGAGAAGCATTGCATTTCAAAAGAGGTGAAAGAAATGCTCTTGCATTAAAGGACAAATCCAGCAAATCAAGCCGACCACAAACAACAATAACCGCAGAAAATGCGTGTCATGACCTCTCAGTATGAAATAAGCGGCAAAAATCACATTTGCTCAGTCAAAACGTTTTCCTTCAGGTATAATCTACCCGCCAGAGAAAAAAATTCATTGGAACAAGCAGCATTTTGGCATGAGCTAAAAGTCGTGTGTTGCCTACCGACTTCGTTTTACACTTGAATGATTTTTTTCATTTAGTTTTTATTCATGAATATACGTATTTATTTAAGAACTGAAATTTAGCGTTTAATCTTACTTTTTGTATTAATAATAAAATTGTCACGACGATCCGCTAATTCGAGTCTAAGCCATTCCTATTTTTCTTTCGGGATCATTTGCGGTCGACTTTGGGGATCACTTGCGGTCGAGGATCATTTGCGGTCCATTTTGGGGATCATTTGCGGTCTCAGGATCATTTGCGGCTGGGGATCAATTGCGGTACTGTACAGTACTCGTTGGAAGGAGGGCTCTTAATAGATAACAGCACTTTGAAAGTTTCATTTAATATCCAGATACCTTGAAGTTAATTTCATAGTTGGCCAGAGAGGATTAAGTAATATGTCATTATACTTTGCAAGAGAGTGAGCATTATTTTGGTGAATCTACACAAATGATTTTAACACATCCTAAAGGAATTCACCCTTGTCTAGTGCATTTAGACACTTAGCCTTTTTTTGTTCCCTGGGGTATAGGCAGGATTTTTCCAGAGGTACAAACAGTATTTTACAATTCCTGCACCCCCTCCCCCCTCCTTAAGGTCTCACTGATCCCAAGTCTTTTCCAAGTCTTTAGGGTGTGGCCGAGGTATCATAACTTCAGCTTCCCATCTGTGTACCTAATTTTTTCTAAATATATCATTAATTTAATGAATCACTTCACTTTGCTAAAAACTGACTTCTGGGTGTGAAAAAAGCTTCTTGTTTTGGAAAAACATCATTTAAAGAAACGAGAAGACTTTGCTTTTTAAAGTAATTATTATTGTGCTCTATTTGAATGTTTTTTAATTATTATCATTATCTTTTTATTTATTTTATTTATCATTACATTTTTTACCATCGCACTTTTCAGGTATGCATGTGTGTACAGGTAGCTACACCCCTGTTAAATTAGGGACTCTAAACTGTAGCTGCACAGTAAGTGAGTGCAACTGTTGCTAAACAGTGTGGTGATTTTGGTGTTGCTAGAGAGCAGCATGCAGTGACAATCCTTTGTTTGGACTAGATGTCTTAAATGTATAAAAGTTTCACAGTAACAGCCAAATGCATCAGTGCATTTATATGATCTTCACTACTCAGCTGGACAACACCCGACTATGCTATTTTGATTTGTATAAAAACTCAAAACACCAAAGCTAGACACGGAAAGTCCTCCCCCCTCCCCACCCCCAGCAAGAGCCGACTCCCGCCAACATAAAGGGGAGGGAGGTATGTTTCCGCCCACCTCCTTACAGTAATTTTGCATGCACTTATTTTTGAATGGAAACAAATGTTATGGTGAGTGGGGCGAAGAGTTGTATGACATTTCAGACTTGTGTTATGCACAAGTCATTGAATTCCCCTAGGGATAGGACCCAAGGCCAATTAGGGGGATTGCCATAAAATAGGTGAAGTAAAGTTAACAATTTCCCCCGGGGAGTGGGCCAATTTGACTAGACAAAGTCCCCTTCCATAGTTCTTCTCAATGAAAACTTCCCCTGATATCTTCCTTATGGGATTTATTTGAATGAGCGGACTTTTAATGATAGTCTGCGTATACAACACTGTTAACAAAGACCACAAAATTTTGAATTCCTGGACCCCTTTGCTTTGAAGTTAAAACAATGTCGTCAATTTTCCCCTCTCCAGGGACACAGAAACCCATCCATCCCCTTGTTTTCCCCAACATTCCACTGGTTGTGCGCGGGTGGTCCTTTACACAGAACGCCATTGGGTCTTCCGGCTACGATGCAGGAAATCGCCCTCACTCTGCATTATGGCCTGGGAACAAGTCAGTGCAAAAATTGACAAACAAGATGGCGCTCAAGTAGGGGTTGTTCGTCGGAAGTGCTTGGAATAGATTACAATTTGGTCTTCCAGAGAGAGAATCTGAACTTTATAAGTCATTGTATTTGGGAAGCAAAACGCTATGTCGACGGTGATGGTTCCAGAAAGAATGGAGTCCACCAAGGAAATGAACGGTGAGCCTATTAATTTTCGATGTTCTGGCATGCACAAGTTTTGTCTCACGATGATTGCAGGAAGTAAGGGGTTGTTATCGCGCTTTTTTCTTTTTTTAATGTTGAGACTGTTTTCCGAAAAAGTGCTTATTAAATACACTAATGTAAGTGTAAAAAAGGGGGTAAGATTTACCGCAAATTTGCTGTTGAAACTCAGTTAGTGAGGCTTGCTGAAAATAGCCAACCCCTCTTCATACTTCGCTCATGTGGCATTCCACACACAAAATATGAGGTTTTTCGCGGCTATTAAGTTTACAACTATTTATATATAGACTAAGGAAATTCTTTTGGAAGAAGATTATATGTACGGCATGTACTTTTCAATTCTGGAAAACATTGTAGTATTTGTTGCAATTTGCATTGATACTTGTTTAAAATTGGCTATCGATACATTCAAGAATTCTTGTCATATTGATATCTAAGATAAATAATTATTATCGATGCTTACTTTGGATTATACCCCACATTCGAAATTTCTTTGGCTTACCCTTTTTTTCCCAGCTGAATGTTTTTACCCATTGTTTTTGTGGTTGACACTGTTTCAAAATTGAAAGTGGAAAGATTTTAACAGAGAAGATTTAAAAGAGTTAACATTATTTGGACCACATTGAGAGATTTATTTACTCACTCCTTTCTTGAAAAGAAAAAAAAAAGGCATTTATTACTGTACCATAAGTGTAAGAGATTTTTGTGGTTAACATTCCCATGACAAGGAGGGTCTCATACTGGGGTTTGGAGTCATTTTGTGTTAGGTGCTGTTGAACGAAGAAGCATGTTTAATTTATTGTTGTGGGCTCCTCTTGTCACCCACAATCCTAATCTCCAGGTTGTTATTATGCATGCATCGCATGTATGTACCCTATATAGCCTGCATGTGTCTGAACTTCTTCTAAGAATGAAGGAATGCACAGAACGCAATTTGATTACACATGTTTGGACCTTCTGTCACTCGTAATCTGATCACGCGTGTTTTGACTGTCACTTGAACTTAATGCAAAGGATAGCAATGGAGCTCAAGCATTTTGACCTTCGATCATTGTCGCCCACACTCTGTAACCTCTGATTAATACTAGTTCAGGTTTTTTTATGTCAGGGTTATGCTTTATTCTGATAGCCAACATTATGCATTCAAATAAGTACAGTCAACTCTCTCTTAATGGACACCTCTATAAGTCGGACACCTAGAGTTGGTCCCTGCTTTTCTTTACTCCCCTTATTTGACTCTTTATAAGATTGACTTCTCTCTAAGACAGACACATAGTACTGGTCCCAAAGGTGTCCTTCTTAGGGAGAGTTGACTGTATAGTCAAACCCTGTTAATGTGGACACTGAGAGGGCCATAGAAAGTGTCTGTATTAACAGGGTGTCTGTATTAAGCGGGTTGAAATTAGAGAAAATGAAAGGGTTTTCTTTCTCCAGGGACAAAACAAACTGTCTGCAATAATCAGGTGTACGTATTAAGCAGGTGTCTATAAAGCAGGGTTTGACTGTAACGCAAATCTTCATTGGATTTTTCTCAGTTTCTTATATCTTTAAGCCTTCTGAGCTTACACCCTGACCATGCATGTAACACCCTGCCCTTTGTATTTATGAGGTCTGATCGTTTTGTTATAAAAGGGTTCAGCAAATGGTAGAGCCAAAGTCATTGTTCTTGGAAAATAAGACTAACAGAAATAGATGTAAAACGTGTCTTTCTCAGTCTTGAGTTGTTGTTGCAAAGTCTCAAATTTTTAAACAAAAGTTTCAGTATATCACAGCCAGTCTTGGACTTAGCATTTGTCACCCCTGATAAAAATATGTCTAGAGAAAACCTGGTAACTTATAAAAAGTGCATGATCCCTTTAATCTGCTAACTTATCAGAGAGGGAGGGGTGGATGCCACTCTCCCCAAAAGTTTTTCCCAGATTTTTGAAAGTAGCTTTAATAAACCAAAATCATTTAAATCATTCTAGTGCTTACAATGGATATAATTTTGTATCTTTTAAATCCTGGTGTTTTAGGTTTGACCCCAAAAGAAGAGGCACTCCTTACGGAAATAAGGAAAAGAAAGTCAGAGTTGCTGGATGAAATTCAGGTATTGAGCCATATAACTTAAATGTTAATTTAAATAGAAGTTTTGTACTCACTTTTGGAGTTTTCACAGCCAGTAGCTTAGCTGACAGACAGCAAATAATATTGCAACTTAATTAACAGGTCAATTAACAGTGGTACACTACCAACTGACAATATACTGTACAACTCACTTTGAATTTGAAGATGACCACTGTACAAGGTGTTGAAACATCAGTTACTGTCAACAACACTCCTTTTTCAGTGGTGGATCCAGGCCTTCAGATAAGAGGGGGACCCCCGTCTCAAAAAAATTTTTTTTGGCCCTTTGGCCTCATTTTGGTCTAAAAATAGGGGGGGTGGGACGGGTCCCCGGCCCCTCTCCTGGATCCACCACTATATTTAGAACTACTCTGACCAATTGATCATATTCAACCCTCATGCTATTGTTACTGAACAACTGTATTCTTCTTTGATGAAAATCAGAATAATTAAAATCTCTGTAGAAACTGGACATATTTTTTGTAGCAATTCAGCCCTTGAGTGTAGAGTAAAGGTCTCAAGTCTATGCAACCTAGGTAATTGAAGCTTGTTTTGTGGGTTGTTTCAAGGCTTAATTAATTGCCTTTGTCTGACTATATTTTTCACTAATTTGTTACAGCGTCTCAAGGCTGAGATTGCAGAGGTTACTGCAGAAATGGACAGTGTGGATCAGAGGGAAAATGGGTAAGTTGAATAAGACAACATTTTAAGCTGCTCAGACCATAGGAATCCTACAGGGTAATAGTTTCAGTTGTTGTACATACCTCATCTTTTTTTTACATTACCATAGACTTTTGCAATCAAAAGGTGCAAACCTCTTTATTTGATGAAACATTTCTCCCATCACTTGAATAAAGCTGAGAGTGGCTGTTATAAAATGCAGTAAATGTATGAGATCACATTTTGCATCACAATGCCTTGAACGGCTTTTTTGGTCTGCCTGTGGTAGTACAAGTATAAATGTTAACCTGTCAAGGATAGCAAATTACTGTTAGACTAGTAATTGAAGGTGTGGCGCCAACGAACCTATGATGTCCAGTTTGGGGCCAATTTTTTTCTCTTGGTCAAAGTTGCATGGATTTTTTGTTTGTCACCTTTGATACACACTAAGGAGGCCCTGTTAGGGTAAATTCCGACATTACATGGCCTTGAAACAGTGACATAGGACAGCAGAAATGGTGACAAGCTACACAAAGATGGGTTGAACTGTGACAGTGACAGAGAAAAGCGCAAATACCGACAGCGACATGGCTTCTTCCTCAATATGCAAAATGACAGTTTTTAAGATTCAGATGAGGGACATACGTAACCCCACTAAGAGGACCTCACTAAGAACATTAACCACAACTTTTTTGTCTAGTTTTCGCATTCAAACAAAAGCAGAAAAGTCTAACCAAGTGATTTTATTTTATTTGCAATACCTTTTTAGTACGTATCATTGGTTTGGTTGTTTTTATTATTTTTTATTTAATTTTTTTTAAATCAAGTATTGAAACTATAGCGTACATGTGTTTATCCCGTGGTCTTACCACCCTGTACATGTATGTCTTTTAGTGTATAAGACATAAGATCTCTTTGTTGAAACAAACTGTTTTCAAAGTTCTAGAGAAGACCCAAGGGCTAAGCAGTTATCTACTGGGAAAAAGAAGTTCAACATTGATCCTGATAAGGTAAAAACTACTGGACCCATTAGTCAGTAGTTAATATTTTTCTCCATAAATGCTTTATGTTATTATTATTAGATTTTGATTGATTGATTGATTTTTTTAAATTATACAAATGAAATTCAAGACAGTAGTTTTGAAATTTAATGGCTTAGATAATTAAGTGAAAGAGTGGTGCTAGACATGACCACAGCGTACATCAAGGGTCCACTTACAAAAGGTTAAAATCAGTGGAAAAAAATAATACCATGGTTGTGGTCGTTTATGAAAGTTGGTCCTTTACAAGAGGTTCTAATAATATTATAGGCTGGGAAAATTTTGATGTTTTGGATAGGTGGTCACTCGTGAAGGTTGGGACTGTATGCTGTTACCTGTGACTTATTTTAATACTTAATTTTGACTTGGTCTTTCTGTCTTACAGGGATTGGAATACCTGATCTCTAACAACTTGCTGAATAACACCCCAGAGGACATTGCTGAGTTCCTTATGAATGAAGAAGGCCTAAATAAAACTATGATTGGAAATTATCTTGGAGAAAAGTAAGAAGAATGGTTATTTATAAACAAAGTACATGTTAAGGCAAAAGCAAACACCTGGAGGCTACATGGTTATGGTTTACAGGGGTACAATGTAATTCGTACACCACTAAGAAAATGACCAATTTATTATAATATACCATTTTTCCTTGAATAAGAACCCACACTCTAATAAGCGCCCTTCCCCGAATAAGCACCCACCCCTAGGCCATAATGTCAAAGAAGCACCCTCTTCCCCCTCCACATGACTTTTAGAAATAGTAGGGATACAGGAGGAATGCAACAACCTGTATATCATTGACGAGGATGATTTCAATGATGATGAGGTAATCAACATAAACATACATACCAATACATTAGTGTAAAATGGATAATGGGACTAGGGTAGGCTTGCGTACTGACTTCTGTTTTAATGAATGTTCATTGTTTCTGCGGATAATGTTATAGTGATTGCTTTGGGTTTCCAGTTTCAAAAAGATTTTTCTAAAATTTAATTACAGTTAGTTGAAAGAAAAACTTTATAAGCTTCCTCCTTGATTAAGCGCCCTCCTTTAAACAAACACCCCTCTGTTTAGCCGGAATTTTGAATAAGTGCCTGGGGTGCGTATTCAGGGAAATACAGTAGTCAATAATAATCCAAAAGAAGTGCTGGTAGTTTACATGTAATTCTTAAGGGGAGACAAGGAAATCCTATGTAAATGGAAAGGTTTAGAAACTGAAAGTATTTTAACTTTAGGCTTTTCAGTGGATTAAATTAATAATTTCTGCAATTTTTTACTAAACTTGAGTTTACAAGAGTCATTCATAAATATTTTAAGAAAAGCTTATCACTCACCCAAAATTTCTGGGAGTTTTGGTGTGAAATTGAAAATAATCTGTCAGTCCCAAGAGAGGTAAACCTAAATGTATTTTTTCATTTGTATCAGTCTTAATCATTATTTTCATTGCCTCCCTGTACAACTTAAATAATAATTATTTCATTTATCTTAATCCACAGTGCAGTTTTTAACTTGGATGTGTTTCGAATCTTTGTGGAACTGCATGATTTTAAAGGAAGATCATTGGTAGATGCCCTGAGGTAAATTCCATTAATCTAATATGACTTTTTTGGCACAATGCAGCTAGCTTAATATTAGTCTGTGAGCAAGCTCTCATTGGGTTCCTGGAGGTAGGGGGGTGGGGGAGTGAAGAGGGGAAGGAGAGCTTACACTTGTGTCTCATAAATTTGAATATCTGCATCCCAGAATTCATTCATTCATTCATTCATAACTTTATTTATTTCGGATTGTAGAGTAGCACACAGAGCTAGTATCCCCGAACTACATAATATAAGAACCGACAAAAAATTATTTATAGTGTCATAATTTAAAAACCACCAAAATAAAAACAACAACAACAAAACAAAATAAAATACACAACTCTTAGTAAAAAATTTAATATAGTCTATAATATTGCATTTAAAAGAAGCAAGCATTTCAGACATTCTGATGTTATCAGTCAGGTTATTCCAGGCATGAGGAGCAAAGTATCTCTATATTGCAAACCATAGGTGGTCATCTTGACATGCAATATTTCCAGCTTGTTATAGCCCCCTCTCAAATCAGAATAGGTTGCGAAATGCTGATTGGTTGAGTTCTGATCAGGCAATGACGTAAAGTTCCCTCAGGAGAGTTACTTGTAGGCTAACAGGCCAGACACCTTTATTGCCATGAAACCTTTCACATATTTCACATATTGCTCTAATAATAAGATCTCTTTCAGAGATTTATCACTTTTAAAATTACATTATGGGTGGGTAATTTGCTAGTTGCTTTAGCTTCTTTGCAGTAGAAAGAAAAGGACTTGCGGTAGAGTTTATTTTGTGGCAGAGGGGAAAAAATGTATAATTTTAGCATCTTATGCAACAGACAAATTGAGTTTGGTGTATTCCTGTCAATTTGTAATCTGTTTAAATAGCAGGAGAGAGATGCAATTTATTTAGTTGTTCTAGATTAATCTAGATCTTTGTTTCAAAACACTTTCGGAGGAGGGTATTCTGAGTTCAATGTATGCCACAAAGCTTACAAAATATCCTGTTGTCTCAATGCCGAGGGCTGAAGCTGGCGCTCGCAGTGGTTTGCCACTTTTTGAATGTTCTTCTTTTGATCTGGCACCCTCAATGACTTGCCTATGAAAACGAGAACTCAACAATTTTCTATTGTGTCATCTTTTCACTGCAGTTTCTTTTACTCGTGGGAAATTTATCTTTCGCACACTGTTTCTATGTTTGTTAACATTCGACGCATATTTCCACTCCATGCCGATTGGCCAAAACTGACAGCTCTGTCAATGGCCTTAGCCACAGGGGACACAGAGACGGAATTCAATTCCTGAGACGTGACTGCAAGCTCTCCCTCCCTTTTTGCCCTGCTGCCAGAGCGCCCCAGGAAAGCTTGCTTGCAGCTTAACATGTTTTTCTTCAACCCCGTCAGGGTGAAATGAAAACAAGTAATGGCTTTTTAATACAACTTGTATTTATTTGATGACTTTGCAGAGAGTTTTTGTGGAGTTTTCGTCTTCCTGGTGAGGCCCAGAAAATTGACAGAATGATGGAAGCGTTTGCCAAGAGATATTGCGATCAAAACCCTGGAGTGTTTACATCATCTGGTATGCCAAAAAATATTACTGCATGATATAAAGTGTGATGATGATGATAATAATAATAATAATAATAAAAATAATAATAGCAATAATAATAATACAGTCTACTCCCAATAACTCGAACCTTCAAGGAAAATCGAAAAAAGGTTTGAGTTATCAAAATAGCCAAGAGTAGGGTAAAAAACAGTTTTTACTGCACAGTGAACTTCTAATTGTAGAAATTTCAAGTGAAAATTACAAGATACTTCTATATTATAAATCAGAATGTAACATAACAAACCATAGCCTAAATAGAGCACGCGTTTTACTGTTTTGAGAAGAAAAGCTGCTTCACGTTAGCCTGTGACAATCAACATCAGCCTCCACTAGTAAACTATACTCCTTCAACACATCAACAGGAAATCCAAAACTCAATGTTTTGGACACCAGTAGATGGCTTTTTTCCCGACTTTTTAAGGGCTCAAAACATGGTTCGAGTTATTAAGGGTAAAATTATATAGAAAATGACCTGAGGGAAAATGAAAAGGAGGTATGTCCCTAGTCTGAATTTCAAAACCTGTTGTTTCACATACATGGGTGTATTTAGGAGGAAGCCATGTTGCTCTTAACTTGGTATTACTATTAATTTATTATATTTACCCTTTTATTCGTCTCTGTCACAGTTTCAAGCCATCTTTGTGTCACTGTTCAAGGCCATGTTACTTGCTGGAATTTTAGCCTTACAGGGCCTTATAGCAATTTTTAGAATCAAGAGATTTTAAAGTGAAAGTACGTAGCCAGGTTAAATAGTTATAAGAAAGAGTTTTTTTTGATTGAGGTGTGCTACATACCATTAAAATAATGGTATATAACTTAAATTTATGTATAGCTGATTCAATAAAGGTTGCTTTGGGCATTGGGAAGCTATTGTTTGGTGGTCACTCAAATCATTGCATTGTTCCATATGCTCGAATGACCAATTACCAAAGCAACCTTTTTTTGATTTGTCTGTATAAACAATAACTAATTTTTCTTGACCAACAGATACCTGTTATGTTTTAAGTTTCTCACTTATCTTGTTAAACACAAGTCTTCACAACCCAAGCGTCAAGGATAAGGTGAGATGAAGACTTTACTTCTACTTACTCTGCTACGTTATAAAAAGTAATTTATTATATATTGAAGATGGACCATTGAAAGTAATGGAGAGAATTAACACATGTATTTTTGCATGCCAATTTTGGCCTATTTCACAGAAGGCTGTAATTAGGTTTTCATTTGCCAGAAATTTAATTTGGTTAAATGTAATTTAACTAAGTTAACCACCACGAGCTTAGCGGTCAAGCGGTTCACAAGCGTAGCGGTCAAGCAATTCACAAGCATAGCGGTCAAGCGGTTCACAAGCTTAGCAGTTGAGCGGTCCACAAGTTAAGTGGTCTAGCGGTCCACAAGCTTAGCGGTCAAGCGGTCTACAAGCTTAGCGGTCAAGCGGCCCACGAGCGTAGCGGGCATCCAGCGGTCAATCCCATAAGTGCAGGCTCACATGGTGTGTGGTAGCTTTGTACATGGCTAGGATCTGCGAGTTGTTCATCGAGCGTTTGTGCAGTGGTCTGTGGAGCGGTTCATTTAGCGTCTTCCCCCCCTCCCATCCCTATTTTTCTTCCTTCCACTGTTTGATCAGTGTGACGGGTGCCTGGAATGGGGGCTCATGGCTGGGTTGCGGGGATTTGCCAGCCATGGGGGCAGTTTTTCTATCTAGGGGCTGGCTGGCCACAGTGGAAGCCCCTGGGTATCCCAGGCACCCACCTTCCACTTAAGCGAGGCAGTTGGTTAATGAGATGTTAAATCTCTGTTACAGCAAGCCCCCAGTTTAAAGGGCACCGAACGATGGTTTTCTCCTAAATACAATGAAAACACTTTTTAGGCTATCCGCAGTATTATTTTTAGATCTCTAGAAGTGTATTTTAAGCATGCACTATATTGTATCTATTCTGTCATCCTAGGGGAACTTGAGCCTTTTCAAAATTACAAGGGCTTCACTTATTCTTTTCCCCCTAAAAATGGATGCTATTTAAAGAATTATCAAAGTGAACATTTTTCTGCTCTCTCCATTACATTTTTTAATCCAAAAATTTAAGGTTTCTTTTTCTACAAAATATAGCTTAAACTAGGGAGAGAAATGTGAAAAAATTAAACTTAAAAAAATTATAGGAAATTTATTAGATAAGCTTCAAAAATCGTAGATAAATGGAATGTTCATCTAGGAATTTTTAGCTGCCCTCATACTATAGAAAATTCTAGGCAATATTTGGTTCTTCAAACCATTATTTTAGAGAAAACAATTGTTGGGTGTCCATGACAGTTGGGGTGACAAATGTACATATTATGTATAGGCTTACTGCCCTGTTACAATAAATGGTGGTTTACTATTCCACTTTTCTCTTTCCAGCCTACCATTGAGAGGTTTATTCAAATGAACAGAGGAATCAACTGTGGAGAAGATCTTCCAACTGATATTCTGACGGTGGGAACTGCTTGCTACCTTTCTCATTGTTTTGCCTTTGAATGTGCAAACAAAATAATGATGGTTCTCACTTGCATTCCATTATCAATATTCTTCTTGTATTATTTAAGTGTTGGATGTACCCATTTCAGACTTCTTGACTTTTTTCTCTTGTGAATTTTAATATTTTAAATTCACCTAAACTGAAAGTAGCAGCCTGCTAGCAGGACCTTTCTTTCACTTGCTTGATTTTGGAATACTTGAGAAAGACTCTGCATTAATTGAGTAAGATCTATGTCGAGCATGTGCTTCTTGTTCCTGGGATGCAGTTTTGAACCCAGGCCTAATAGCCATGTGTTTGGTACATCGGACTCAGTTATTTATATAATGTTATCAATGAATGGATGCTCGCACTTGGTCACAGGGCTGTCACTAAGATTTCAAGCTCTGCGTAAATATAACAACTAGGCGGAATTCAAACAGCTACGGATAACCAGGTAAAGTGTACTGCAGCATGATCCATTTGCTGCAGTAGTAATGAAGATTAAGATGGTATCATTTTTGTTTAATGAGTTTTTGCTTATTGTAGAGCTTGTTTGAAAGTATCAAGAATGAACAATTCAAGATTCCAGAAGACGATGGTAATGATATCACCAGAACTTTTTTCAATCCTGATAGAGAAGGCTGGCTCACAAAAGAAGGTAAAATTTGATCTCCCGGGTCATCGATCTAGGGTGTAATTCTATTGACATAATTCCATTGACTAAGGCGTTGCAGATTTATTGAAGAATATTATTTCCCTGTCAGATTATCGTTCTTTAATGTTTTATATTCTGCTACCCTCAAAGAGCAAGATTTATTATATGTAGATCAATGCTTTGTAATCTCTTACTTGACTGGAGAAGTGATAAGCCTTGTTTTTCAATGTAAAATATGAAATTAGGAAATCTACATGTAGGTTTCTTCCAATATTATTGTTTTATGTTTCAGCACCTGTTTTGTAAACAACATCAATCAATCAATTTCACACTTTATTTTTAGGTGGTTTGCACAAAAGTTGGAGAAAGCGATACTTTATCCTTAAAGATAACTGCTTGTATTACTTCAAGAATGTCGGGGTAAGAAAAAAGTATAGTAACTTAATAATCCATGAAGAAAATACAAAGTTTAGTGAAAGAAATTAATGTTTATGAGTGTTTGGAATTCAGATGAAAAACTGCTCATTTTTTAATCCTTAATTTCTTCTTCCAAAATCATTTTTACTTCACAGGACAGGGAGCCTCGTGGTATTATTCCCTTGGAAAATCTTGAAGTGAGGGAAGTTCAAGATTCCAAAAGAAAGGTAACACTTTCTCTGATAGCTTTAGATGAAAAGCAGTTAAATAAGTTAAGAGGTTTATATTGCAAGATTGTAAGTATTGTAGCTAACTGTACTCTGCTTCTGTTTCTTTTTTCAGTATTGCTTTGAGATATATTCTGCGGATAATTCTTCTAGTCTCATAAAGGCTTGTAAAACAGACTCCGAAGGAAAAGTTGTGGAAGGTCTGTTCTGATGAATAATACAGTCACTGTTGAGTACTTTGTTTCTGCCTTATAAGCGTGTTGTTTCCAATCTGATAAACCACTGTTTGTTTTTTGTAGGTCACCATGATGTGTATCGTATATGTGCCGAATCATCTCAGGAAAGAGAGACTTGGATTGGTTGTATAAAGTCAGTTTCATTTTGATGTGTCCAGGCTCTTTTAAGTACACGTTTTCTTGAGTAGAATGAGGTGAATTTATTCCGGTGGCAAGAGCATCTCTAAGAAGCAATTAACCTGGGTACTAGCAAACGTTTCCACGCGAATTTGTCGAGAAAGTTCGGATGAGTGCAAATTAGAGGAATGAAGGGGGAGGGGAGAGTAGTAAACTCCGCCTTCCCCTTCCCCCTCCCCTTCGATCTTCCATTTCTTTTGCTTCCGCTCCAACTTTCGCACAATAACTCGATTGAAATCGCTTGCTACACAGGCTAGGAGGTGCAACTCAGTTAAATGACATCTTGGATTTGTCATTATCTTCTAATCTTCTTCCTTGTTTGATTATAATCACAGCATAATTAAGTTTTCAATTTACTCCTTTTTTAATCAGGGCCAGTATGATATTTGATCCATTCTATGACATGCTTCAAGCAAGAAAGAAGAAAGTCACGCAAGCGGCATCAAATTGAGCACGCGACGACTATCCGGGGCTAAAATTGGTTTATTACTAAACAAAAGAATAGGTTTACAATAAAGAACTGGAAAATCACTACAAACGTAAAACTAGTTTGACGTCACTAATATATTACCAAAGCCAGTAAAATCAACTTTTGTTATCAGTAATAAACTGCAATGCAAATTTCCATGCGGAATGCTGTTTTTACCTTTTCATAGATTTAATTCAAAAATATATATATTTCGAAAGCTGGTTGCTAAAGAGATAAAAAAAAGTGTTTTTTTGCTTTGGTAGACATCATGTTCTTTTTGAGAGTGAAGGTATCGACAGATTTGGGTTAACTGACAGGTAGACTCCGTTGATTTTGATAATCCTGAAGCGCTAGTGTATTGTTTGTGTATTGCTTTTGTGAAAGGTTTGAACCCAGGAGTCATTTCAAAAGTAGGTTGAGTTTGATCGTTCGGGTGAACGTAGTCCTGAATAGGACTGTTGTTGTTGACAGTGATTGACGTTTGGACAACCTGAGTGGTAGTCATCTTCAGAGTCAAAGTGAGTTGTATCACGTCTGTATTGCTTTTTTTTTCCTTTTTCGTATGCACTCGTTTTTACCTTGTTAGCAGTGTTTTCTTTCCAGCATGGGTTTTACGTAATGTTTAAAAGTCGTCTGCGTCGGTGCCATGATTCGCGTAGGTTGGCTTGTTTACGACTGTACGTCCCTGAGAGTTGATGTGAACAACTTCGTAAACTGGGCTAAAAACCATGCCGGAATGAAACCACTGCAAGTAGGGTAGACGCTTTTACTTCTTAAAGGGGCTGTTTCACGATATAGCCTTTTTTAGGTCGATTTTTTAACTTAATGCCTTTACCTATTCAAAAAATACTCCACACCTGAAGAGTTATCAAGAAGATATCAATAAATATGTCACCAGGAAGTACTCACCATTATAACTTTTTGGGTGATTTTTGCAAGGATAGCATTAAAACTTAAAAACGTTGGCCCACCGTTTTCAAGTTTTAATCTACGTCCATTCTTACCATCCATAGCAACAGACGACTTGAAACAGTTTTGATGCTTGAATATAGTTTTTAATAACAAAGCTGTACCATTATTTTTTTTTTCAACAGTTTCGGAAAAAGTTTTCTCTTTTTGAAAACGTAGCAAATAACGCGACGTAGCCCCTTTAAGAACAAAAATTGTGAGAATAGGTTAAAAAACATCTAGAGAGACAACCTCCATCCTTGACATTGTCACAGTTTTACAATCATGTACATATTATAACTGGCATAGATAACGTAGAAAATTATTTGCAACGTAGGTTCAAACTAGATATACCGGTATCTATTAAACTGGATGCAAGGGAATTGATTAATTAAACGTAGCATTTCCAGGTCAACTTAGAAGTGTTTTTATTGAAATTGCAGTGCTTACCTATTCCCTTTAAAAGGGAAATCACAATCCCGACTCTTTATTTAGCCTGTGTTTATGTGTATCCTTTTTATAAATTCAGAGAAGCGAGACTAAAGAAACCTTCAGACTTTCAGAAAAGAAGGCACCCCCGGACTCCCCGAAGAAAGGGCGTAGACGGCTCATCATAGTTAGGACTTCGGATCGACACCTTCCTTGTTTTACCCTACATTGATTACATCGAACAAATGCCCAGTTGCTATTGAATAAGGTGTTGTGTTTTTAACACCAAAAGTTACCATAGCAAGGTTACAGCATAAAAACGCTTATTCCTCAAAATCGGTTTGATGTTAAATTGTTATCTTTTGAAGAGGATCTTAACCCTCTTTACACTGGATTTTAACACGGGTTGCAAGGTTGTTACGGTTACTTGGAATGTCAAGGAATTACTCTTTTTCACATTTGACGGACGGAAAAAAAATGAAAAAACGCCAAGTTTAATAATTCGATTTTGTCAAAAATCGTAATACATCATTGCCTCCCGTTCGTTGACGAACAGCGTTGGGTAAACTGTCTGCTTTTCCCTTTTCTTCCCCGTCCATTCCCCCGCCCCCTTCCATCCCCAAATTTTGTGCTCGCTCTCATGGGTATCGTGCAGTCTGACCTCTTGGCTAAAGGAAATCGGAAAGGACTACTACGCAGGCTTACGTTTCTCCTCCTTTTAATTTGTTGACGCGCTTGTCTCGACTTGAAAGTTGAGGGGGAGTTCGGGAAAATTGAAAACGATGAAATGTGCACTTAAACCTGTCGATAGAAAATGCACGTATTCCTACCCGGAAATCTTTCTGCTATTTGAGGGAGTATGCTGCTTATTTTTACCCCAGCGCGAAGGAACCTGGGCTGGTAATTCGGCAAGTCATCCTTCGATTCGCTCAAGTTTTAGTATGTATACATATGTTATTTGTATATTACGTATCACGAAAAATGCTTCACATACAGTTTGACTGCGGGTCGGGATCTTATCAGGCTACCTAGTATTTTGTATTAAGTTATTTGCACGTGTTTACTTGTTTTCTTTTCTGCATTTTTTAATGAAATTGCAGAGGTAAGAAGCGAGGAAAGGATGTGCTTGAATCTGTATATTATTATTTTCTTTTCCATGACCTGTGGACACACAACAAAGTTGGTTAAGAGGAAACGAGTTTTATTGAAACTTCTTTAACTGCTAAACCTGAAGTATAAACACCGATGCAAAGCTTTTCGTAACATTCGTTTAAGTTCACTTTTGATAGTCATGAAGCGAGGGATGCTGCAACGTGTTTTGAAAGTTGGTGTCCAAGTTTGCAAACTTTTCTACAGTTTTCTGAAACAAAATTGAAAACCAGTTGAATATGACCTCTTGTGCCTCCTGAAGTCAACAAATTAAAGTAGCGTCAAACGCATGACTGCGTTTAGGAAGAAAGTATAACAACTTTTACTCCTAAAGTTCAAGTTCTTTAGAAGCACTTGCGATGTACAATGGCAGGACCAGATTCATCATACTCCTGCTTGGAGATCCACATCTGCTGGAAGGTGGACAGTGAAGCCAGAATGGAACCTCCGATCCATACAGAGTACTTGCGCTCTGGTGGAGCAATGATCTTGATCTTCATGGTAGATGGTGCTAAGGCTGTGATTTCCTTCTGCATTCTGTCAGCAATACCTGGATACATGGTTGAGCCACCAGAGAGGACAGTGTTGGCATACAGATCCTTACGGATGTCCACATCGCACTTCATGATGGAGTTGTAGGTTGTTTCATGAATACCAGAAGCTTCCATACCTAGGAAGGAGGGCTGGAACATGGCTTCGGGGCAGCGGAATCTCTCGTTGCCTATGGTAATCACCTGACCGTCAGGCAACTCATAGCTCTTCTCCAGGCTGGAACTGGATGCCGCAGTTTGCAGTTCCTGGTCAAAATCCAGCGCAACATAGCACAGCTTTTCCTTAATGTCACGGACAATTTCACGCTCAGCGGTAGTGGTAAAGGAGTAGCCACGTTCAGTTAGAATCTTCATTAGGTAATCCGTCAGATCTCTGCCGGCTAAATCCAGACGAAGGATGGCATGGGGTAGGGCGTAGCCCTCGTAGATAGGTACAGTGTGGCTCACACCATCACCACTGTCAAGAACAATTCCAGTGGTACGACCAGAGGCGTACAAAGACAACACGGCCTGGATGGCAACATACATCGCTGGGCAATTGAATGTTTCAAACATGATCTGTGCACAAAGAAAGATATCATTGTCATTCAGTTTAGTTAAACTAATGATGCTTTGCCAAAAAATAGGGAATTCCTTAATTCTATTCTTCTTAGAAGGTAAACGGTGAAAACAAAACTGAGGGAAAAAGTGTGGCCTTATCTTCCATGAAATAAGACACTTAACCGGTTTTACAAATATTAAAACCTCTAGTGAAAAAAGGCTTAGCCATCAAAAACAGCCTTCTCTCTTCGCTCTTGATCGCCGGGAGGGGCGAAACGTCCTTAGAGACGTGGGTCGAGATTTCGGAAAGCAATGTAGTATCAGGATAAGCAGCAATTAAAGCAAAGATGAATAAGGAGCCCATAATGACGGGCGGATGAGCTACTGTTAAGGGACCTTAAGATCCGACGACAACGACAGCAACGAGAAAGTCTGATTAGGTCCAATACGCAAAACAATAAGTATACTTTTTGTTTTGTACATTTATTTGCCGTCACTGCACGGCCACGACGTGAAAATGTCAAAGAGGGTGTATACAAGCCACGACGAAATTTTCTTTCTGAAGTGGATATGATTATCAGGAATTCAACCCAAGGAGAGTTCGCCAACATTTGACAAAGTGAGTGAGTTGAAATAATCGCGATGAAGACTGAAATAACTCGAATTCCCCATTTTATGCGACTTTTTCCCTGCCGTCGCTGTCCGCGGATTTTAAGGTCTCTATTAAGATCAATTTCTACGGAAAAGAACGATTTTTCACAAAAGCTATCAATTTATCACTTTGATTAGAAATATTTAAAAGGATCAACAACCGTAGGGGCACACGAAAAACTTTTATGAGCCGTGCTAAAAGGAGGTTTTTGTTTTTCCACTCTGTGAGCAGATTGCGCGGCCAGAGGAGAACTATTTCGATTGAATTGAAAGATAAAAGTATAGCTCTCGGTCATTAAATCTGGATTGTCAGGAAGCTAAACTGCGCAGACTATGAGGGAATGTTTATTACCATTGTGAATTTACTAAGACTGTAAGACAGAAGGTACGTTTACCTGTGTCATTTTCTCCCTGTTTGCCTTAGGATTCAAGGGTGCTTCTGTCAAGAGAACTGGGTGTTCTTCAGGGGCTACACGGAGTTCGTTGTAGAAAGTGTGGTGCCAAATCTGTAAAACGCAAGTTCGACATGAAAAAAATAGATACGCATTAGATGCGCTGTGTAAACTTACAGACGCTCAAGAGTTGTATTGTTTAAAGAATTGAATTGCTTGCCTTTTCCATGTCATCCCAGTTTGTAACGATACCGTGTTCGATAGGGTATTTCAGTGTCAAAATACCACGTTTGCTTTGGGCTTCATCGCCGACGTACGAATCTTTCTGGCCCATACCAACCATGACGCCTTGGTGACGAGGACGACCTACAATCGACGGAAAAACGGCTCGGGGAGCATCGTCTCCTGCAAATCCAGCTTTACACATACCGGAGCCATTGTCCACAACCAAAGCAGCAATGTCATCATCAGCCATTTTCAGTTTTTAATTTGCGAAAGACCTCCTTGTATATCTTGTGCTGTCTTTGATATGAAACGAAACCAACACGCTGCGAGCATGCTACGTAAAACAGAGCAAAGTGCTGCAAATTGTCAATCAAACAACTATGTGCCCAATTTATTACCTTATATGGTAATCTTCATGGCCTAATTTGGTAATTAAGTTTTCTGAATTTGATTGATGTGCCGTTAGTTGGCTTACCTGATTCAGAGTCTTGTATGCTCTCAGATGAAAGCTGAGTTTTGCTGTTTTTTTTTATTATTCTCACTGACTGGACTCAAATAGCGATCAAGAGCCTTCTCCTCGCAGAAACGTGACGAAACAACAAGTATGGATCGAGACGAAAAGTCACTAGACGTAACTCATCGTCATAGTACGGAAGCCTAAATAAAAAGTTACTACGGAACGAGCTTTCGCTTGAAAAGCGAAGCTCGAGTATGTTAATAGAAGAAGCCCAGCAGAAAAACAGGAAGCTTTTTAATTTTGTAAAGTGGAATGTAATTGTGTTCCTAATGTTTTTAACCTGAGATCAGACTCAGTTTTCCTTTCTTTCTAAATAACATTGCGGCGGGCGAGGCGGTAGCTGTAGCCGAAGGCCATCCCCATTTTTTTCGTTTAGGCCATCTCCCTTTTTTTTTCCTTTTTCGAATTTTCCGTCGGATGTCGTGAAAAAAAAAAAAATCCTTATAAGAATTGGGTAGGCCCGGTCGAAGGCGACGTTGTTAACATTCACATACTTGGATTAAAAAAAAAAAAAAAAAAATCTACGCTGTTACTATGCTCATTTTTCAGATTAACATAAATTTCAAGTGGAGGCCCTTTTTTTTTTGAAAATGCCAAAAATTTGGGTCGGTCGGACGACGGTAAACGGAGAAAAAAAAGAAGATGGCCTAATAGCGTCGGATGCGTTTCCTGATATTGGGTCATATTTGAAAAAAAAAAAAAACTGAAAAGGCAAACAAAATACGGAATATACTGTAAAAATGAAAAGTTAACATTCACATATTTTTTTACACAATATACTGTAAAAAATGTTCCTGTTTTCCCCTATGCTGTTACTATGCTCATTTTTCAGATTAAAAGAAATAATTTCAAGTGAAAAATGGTTTAACTACATCGTTACTTTTTTTCTTTTTTTTTTTTGAAAATGCCAAAAATTTGGGTCGGTTGGACGACGCTAAACGGAGAAATAAAAGAGGATGGCCTTAGAGCGAATGTATGAGAACCGCTAAAATGGGGCCTGATCTCAGGTTATGATGTTTTGGACAATAGCAAACACCAAACATGGAAATAGGATCTCGATCGTAGCTGTCATTAAATATGCAAAAGAAAGTAGATAATCAACTCCCCAACTAAATGGAAAGAGAAGTAACATGACCAAAACATATGGGGCCAATCGATAGCTGTTCGCAAGTTTCAGAAGTTTTTCGTTTTTCAAACAAGGCCGAGTTTTCAATGCTTTATTGGGTTTTGAACCATGAAGGCAATGAAAGATCATGAAATTGATAATATCGTTAAAATCGATAAAATGGATAGCGCAATCAACAAAAAAGTTTCGTTCCTACCAATATATTTCTATCGATTGACCGATACAATCGATATCAATCAAAAAGTGATTATCGACAATTATCGATTTGTCGATTGGTTTTCCGATATCGGTTTTTAGCGGAAATTAATTGTTTTTCCAAAACTGGACTCTGTAAAATACAGCTGAAAAGAGCACTCCAGTGTCAGAATGGTCATTAGCTTGCAAATTCATACACACATGCTCCACCCCACGTGCTTGTAATTCGCTAACCTATAACGGACATATTGGAAAAACAAACGGAGAACCAAGCTCATATTCTGCTCGCAGAGGCACGTCAGTCTAACCTTAGATCAGGCCCAATTTTAGCGGTTCTCATACATTCTCTACCGCTGTTTTCGTTTCGCCTTTCCCGCCGAAATGTTATTACAAAGCGAAACGAAAATTGAGCCTGATCTCAGGCTACGTAGGAATAGATAGGGTCGGACAAAGGAGTCAGACTGAAGCATGAGTATCCATTCGCCTCTCCTTTCCTGTCTTTGCGTTTCTTTGTATCTTGTTTGTGAAAATGTTATTCATGGCATGAGTATGACTCAGGAAATTGAAAAGTAATATCATTTCATAAAAACCCAAGTTAAAAAATAATGCGAAGATTTTCAATTAAAACAAACTAACCTGGAGAAAACAAAGCTTAAGTAAGTTTCCCTGCAAGGTTTGAGGATAAAATTGTAGGAGGGTTTTGCCGATGAAATATGCTAGTTATATCAAAAATGTTTTTGATAAATTCAATTGTCCACGACCTAGACAAATTGGATGTCCTTCGAGCTCTTATGTTTGGTATTTCCTGATATTTCCTTCTTACGAGCAGAGTTTACAAAGCCTTATTTTTTAAGGGAGTGGTAATTCCTCCCTTCCGTCTTCCTTGTGGGAAGGTAGGTAATATACGAATCCCCTAGAAACTGGCCTGCGTGGCAGACGCAAAAGGGGGAGGGGATGGGGAGGTTAAGAGGGAGAAGAATAATCTCGAGAGATCTGGGTTCCCCTTCTTTTAATTCCCTACCCCTTTCGAAGCTTGCTACAGAGGCTACTAAAACACCTGGGTACAAAATATCCCGGAAATCTGAGAACCGTTCATTGAACAACAACCTTATAGATCAATGAAGTTCATCTGTTTCTTCTGGAAGCCTTGTGGCCTTGCTTGGCGGTGTTTATGGTTAACTGTGCATGATAGAGACATTAACGTCATATCTCTAACTGTGCTTACCCCTTTCGGGCGGAACCTCCTTTTAGACCGTTATAGGGAGTACCCCCGGTCCCCGCCAAGTTTCGATGACGGTAACTAGTATTCTATACCCCCAAGATAGATCATTCTCTCTCTCTTGATACCCCTTATTCGTTTTGGTTTTGAAAGAGGTTTCGGTGTCATTTTCGGCTTATACTTTCGGGTCAGGAGCCCGGGTCTGATGTTACGCTGCACTCTGATCTATGCGTACACCAGGCGTAGAGTATTTTCTCGCGCTTGAGTCATTGTTCTTCCACCGGGTAATAACATTTATGAGTCTCTCCCAGCTGGTAACGCAAATTTCCGGTCTGCCTTGTTTGATGACGTGCGAGAATTATGGCACACGTGGGGTATGGCGTGATAAAGTGGGATGTTCATTTACAGCATTGTAGCTCTGGCTCTTTCCAGTAGTCTGCTCCGCGGCCGTTTTTTCTGTCGTCACGCAACGCTCTTCCTTTCGTTGGTGTTGTTGTTTAATCTCAAAGGGCAAGAATTCTACAGAGAGTATTTTCAGTGATTTTCGATCAGAAAAGAATACGACATCACACTCCATAGGCGGCCCTCGACGAACAAAATCACCGGTAACAAAGCGAAAAAACAATTTCACAGAAATTTAACCCGCGCGTACAAGGATTTCCTCAAAAGTCCCAAGAGAGCGGCATAGGTATCATTCAACAGGAAGCGAAGTGCTTGTCACGTCAGTCGGAAAGCGGTGTGCCCTTAGGGAGAGGGGGAAAGAAGAGTGGTCATATCTCAATACTTTAATGAGGGTACCCGCTTTCTACCTTTGTCAAGAAGTCAAAAATCTACTGCTATTTTCCTCTTGAAGGGAAAAACTACTGATTCTCGATTGAACTACAGAATCATAAGTTTACAATAGTGACTGGGAGCCACATTTCTTGTACCACTCCTGTCTGTTGAGACAAAGTAAACCCCCAGTGAGCAAAAATTGATCTTTTGTGGTTTGGTGACAAATAACATATGTAAAAAAATTAAATACAAAGCTTAATAATCCTAGAGAAATATTTTACCGCAAATAGCGATAAACTCCAGCAAACGAGGACAAAAAAGCACGCGTCAGCATTGTTTCTTCTATCAGACCACTCGATTTGGAAATTTGCGGGAAATTTGGCTTTGGGATAGATGACCTTTGCTGACAGATCTCTTGTTTGTTTTTCGTCGGCTGAGGCACTTGGGGTGGAGTTTTCATTAGAAATAGAGGCAAAAATTCCGCCTTTCTTCAATATTCGATCTTTGAAAGAAAGGAAAAGGGACGCAAGCGGCGACATAAATTTTGCAAAATACCTACCAATAAGTGAATTTTTCTTTACTTTTCGATAAATTTCGATTGTCGTGTCATCATTCGTCGTTGACGTCATAAGCGTCACCTTTGAGTTGCCTGTCCGATCCCCATGGGCGAACTAAAAGCACAAAATTTTGACCATATTTGGTAACAAAGTGTTGCCCATATTGTCGTGTGACAGGTATAAATAACGATGCCTATCCCATATTCGTCCTATTTGTGGTGGTTGCACAGAGCGATCGTAACTTTTGTAATATTCAGTGCCCAGGTACGAATTACTTTTGCATTCACAATGGCCGATGAAGATGTTGCTGCTTTGGTTGTGGACAATGGTTCCGGTATGTGTAAAGCTGGATTTGCAGGAGACGATGCTCCCCGAGCTGTGTTTCCATCGATCGTAGGTCGTCCTCGTCACCAAGGCGTCATGGTTGGTATGGGCCAGAAAGATTCGTACGTCGGCGATGAAGCCCAAAGCAAACGTGGTATCCTGACACTGAAATATCCCATCGAACACGGAATCGTTACTAACTGGGACGATATGGAGAAGGTAATTGTGATCTTAAGTAAATATTGTGTGGTCTGGTGGTTGAATCTTACACGCCAAAATGTCATTTCCTTGCAGATCTGGCATCACACCTTCTACAACGAACTCCGAGTTGCTCCCGAAGAACACCCAGTTCTACTGACAGAAGCTCCCTTGAACCCCAAAGCAAACAGAGAAAAGATGACTCAGGTATTTTTCTTTTCGTTAAAAACAATATTGTTTTCGCCATAAGTAACTAACCGCCCCACCCCCAAATTTCAGTTATTCACGAGAAGACACCGCCCATTAGCAGCACGAATGGTGCATTTATTGATTAACTTAAGGACTCAACTTGGCGAGAAATTTTAAATGTGCAGTTAAAATTATTTATTGTGATTTAGCTTCATACATATTCATGATTTATTACGCTTTGTTGACGTGCGGATCTTGATTTTGTAACTTAGCTTACTTACATGTTGCCCTTAAGTCAACGCGGAAATTTCGATTTCCTGTATAAAACTTGGTTGGAATTTCTTGAAAATTTATTGGCTAGATTTGATTTATCGTACTTCGAATTGCGAAATTTGCCGTCAACCGTTCAAGTTAAAGTGCGAGTCTAGTGTGTTCGAAGGATGCCGGTTTCTCCTAATATGGTATTGGTTTTTTGGCATAAGCTCAACTTGTTTGTTTTTCTAGGGATTAAAATCTGCCCAAAATTCTTTTTATATTCTGTTTAAGTTATGCAGTCACGTAGGCCAAGATTTTAGCGGAAAAAGCTTAATTTTAATTTCTACTAGGTCATTTGAGTTTTTATTTATGTTCTTTTTTCTTTGTTAATCATTCTAGATCATGTTTGAGACATTTAACACTCCAGCCATGTACGTTGCCATCCAGGCTGTACTGTCTCTGTATGCTTCTGGTCGTACGACTGGTATTGTCATGGACAGTGGTGATGGTGTTACACACACAGTGCCTATCTATGAGGGTTATGCCCTGCCCCACGCCATCCTGCGTCTTGACTTGGCTGGTAGAGATCTAACTGACTACCTCATGAAGATCCTCACCGAGAGAGGCTACTCTTTCACCACCACAGCAGAGCGTGAGATTGTTCGTGACATCAAGGAGAAGCTGTGCTATGTTGCCCTTGACTTCGAACAGGAAATGGGCACTGCTGCATCGAGTTCCAGCCTTGAAAAGAGCTATGAGCTACCTGATGGCCAGGTCATCACCATTGGAAATGAGCGATTCCGATGCCCTGAGGCCATGTTCCAGCCTGCGTTCCTTGGTATGGAAGCTGCTGGTATCCATGAGACCACCTACAACTCCATCATGAAGTGCGATGTGGACATCCGTAAGGATCTGTATGCCAACACTGTCCTCTCTGGTGGCTCAACCATGTATCCAGGTATTGCAGACAGGATGCAGAAGGAAATTGCTGCTCTGGCACCACCTACCATGAAGATCAAGATCATTGCTCCACCAGAGCGCAAGTACTCTGTATGGATCGGAGGTTCCATTCTGGCTTCACTGTCCACCTTCCAGCAGATGTGGATCTCCAAGCAGGAATATGATGAATCTGGTCCTGCCATTGTACATCGCAAGTGCTTCTAAGCTCACTTTGTGAACTTTGAATTTGAGAACAGTTGTGTTTGGTTTGTTTGATTTGAAGAGCACAAAGAAGTGTGGAACGAAAACTGTAATGGATATGTGTCGCGACTGTAAATTTTTGTATAGAGTATGGATGATTAGACGGAAAGTGGCAATGGAAAATTGTGGACGCTCTCGAATGGAGTTTTTTTAAGTGTAAAAATTAATAAAACTCTGATGTGTAATTCAAGTGTTATTTTCTGTCTTGGGTTGTGGGTTGCAAAAAGTAGTAGATAGGTTCCCTGGTGGCACTTGGTATTCTCTAGGAGGGAAATAGTTAAGTTTTTCCTATCTTTCTGGCATTTTGTGTCAGTGAAAGAGGAGACTGCTCTGTGTTTTTAAGATCTGTACTAGGTTGGAGTTTTTCTGGGGTCAGTTTAGTAGCACTTTTTATCATTTTTCATTGCAAGTTTTGAATGGAAATTATTTTGGTGAAAGGAAGGAAAGGGTATTGTGAGAATAAGCTTTTCGTTCTTCGTACTCCACCCTCAAAATGACAACCCCTATCCAACTTAAGGGAAAGAAAATTTGCAGGCTTGAAACGACGGCGCTTCGAAGAAAAAGCGTTTGAGGGAAGGAAAACTTACGCCCGTTTTATAACGTAATATCTAAGAATTCATATCGTGCGAGACGAGAAATTAAGCTGTCTTTCTTTTTCTTCGCCAATACGACCTTACCCTTGTCTTAGAGGTCTTACTTGAAATTTTTCTTCGCGAAAGAGAGAGAAAAACCTCTGGTTACCTTGGCCTCGAATCTCGCTCAAGAGAAACCTCTGGGACCAGGGCAATTAGACTGTTCACAGTCCCCTATTTTTTCGTGAGATCGTTTAGATACACCGCTTCTTACCGTCACGGCTATCTTGATTTTCAAATGTAGTTTTGACACTCACGCAAGATGGGTAGCCCGTAACGCAAAGCTCTGATCTCGATGATCTTACGGAAAAATAGAGGACTGTGAACAGTCTACAGGGCAATACGCCCTAGTTTTTCGTGGCTCTTCGTTTTGCGCGTGTTACACGTGGCAACGCAGTCTATAAACGTCGAACTTGGGTGTATCGATCGACTCCTCGGGCCTAATTGAGGCCTATTGAGAAAACAGCTGAGAGGATTGAGAAAAAAAAACAAACGAGCAAATAAACAAAAAGGAATGAGGCCAATTCTACACAAAAATAGGCGTCACCAGAAGCCCAAATTTCGTGGTGCTCGGGCGAGGAAGTACCGGCGGAAATGCTTATGGCTCAGTCAATTCCAACGGTATGGTTCTGGGCGTTTGTCATTTTTTCTTCTGAAAGCTGCAAATGCCTCACTCTTGGGCCAAAAGTGTGTTCAAGTGCCCACCCAGGGGACGAAATAAATGGCTAAAAAATCGCAAACGTGCGCCGTGTTAATTAAAAGCCTCCTCGTGTGTTTGCGCGTGTCTCGTTTTAAATCTGAAGCCTGGGTCGAGTGCTGACTAATTTTACCCATAATTCCCTTAGAGCCCCCTTAGAAAGAAACCATCAAAATGGCGACTTCTACAGATATGAAAGGAAATGTGGTGAAAATGGAAGTGGATTACAGTGATACTGTAGACAAAAGAATACCAGAATGCGAAGCATTAGCTTCTGTAAGTTAGAACTAGTTTTAGTGGTTTTCCTTCTTGAGAAGAACGGCTTTAACTTAGCACGTGCCGGTCAAGTAACGAGCTATGTACGAGAACCGGTTTATTTCTTTTTAATTTAGATCCTTTAAGCTTCTTTTATATGGAAAAAGATACAGATCAAAGCTTTATTTATGTTATTCCTGTTGTTTGCTAGGATGGTAAACTCAGTGATGCTCTGGAAATTCTCCTTTCTTTGGAAAAACAGACTAGAACGGTGAGTGGTATTGTTAAAGCAGCATGTCATGCATGTTATAAACTAAAGTTGTGGATTGCTTAGATATTTCTTGGACCTTTACAATAATATTAACTACCCTTGGTGCCAGAGTCTTTTCATATGCAGTTTCGGGTTTTGGTCAAGTCTTTATTTTGACCCGCATGAAAAGACCCAGAGTAAGACAGCCATTCCTTTGATAGTGCAAAACCAAAATTATATTAGGTCAATCCCACTACCAAAACATCCAGTATCTGTTTTTTTTTTACTGATTAGTGGGATGCTGTATGTTTCAAGTGCTGTGTTTGGGTGAGAACCGCGATGGGTGCATGATTGGAAGGCTAGTAGTTTGGACGTGACAAAGATCAAATCCAGACACAAAAGACGTTCATAATTAATTTTATACGGGGTCCTGTATGTTTAATCTGCTTTCTTACCCAGGAAAAGGTTTACAAACAAAAGATTCGGCTTAGGGAATAACCAAAGTTATTGAAACATCCGTTGGGTTGAGAAAGTAAACATGCAAAAAATAGAGGGCATTGCAAGCTTGGTTGTATTTCGCCCAATTGATTGGAAACATTTCCTAGTACAAAATGTATGGTCCAACCCATGTGTTGTCATCCTCAACTGTGAAAAGTTCTCTGTACTCTTACTAACTTACATAGTACACTGTACTAACTCCCATTCACCTAAAATTGAGATCCACATACATGTACTCTATATAAAGAGACCAAAACATGGAACCTTGTTCACTGGAGTTGTTTTGACTATTTTGGAAAGAGGCAGCTCCAAAGTGATAGCTGTGACACAGCTACTGTAATTTAAGGGCGCTTTCAGGAAATTCTTTAAACTATGGTTGGGATTTTTATGGAATACACATTTTTTACAGGGTGTTTCTCTGTCCAAAGAATAGTTTAGTTGATTGATTCTTGCCTCACTAGAGCTTTAACTATAGCCATTCAATTCCTAAACATTAGTAATTCTCTGGTCTTATGGCTGCTTTACAGAGGAAGAGGGGTGGAGGATACATGTCGGTAGCTGGACCACTTTAACCCTTTCCCTAGATCTGGTACTATTAGTCTTGGCTGGGGTTGGGTTGCAATATGCAGCTGAAGGCTAACATTGCAGTGTTCAAACATTATACCTCTAGTAGCCTAGAAGGAAATAGGGTATCATCTGCTTTCTGGTTTGATTTCCCTATGTTTACAACCTATTGTCATATCATGAGATTTTGTAACTTGCTCCTGCTTTCTTGTTTTTCATGCCTTTCAGGTCATTTTGCATTAATAAATTTGTAACGTTTTATTTTCAATAGCAATAGCTTCAGTAGTTCAATCATGGGTTAACTGAACTACATTGTACTTAGTCTTTGCTTGTCTCATTTTAGTCTGGGTAAAGTCAATAAGCTCCTTTAACAATTAAAGGAGCTTATTGATTATTATTATTGTGACTTGAGCAAAAAACAAGGACTCAAAAACTATGTGTGAACTTGAACCCATGTATGTAAGAGTAATAAATAAATAAATAAATATTGTTATTTTTAACTGAAGCTTAAATGAGACCCTACTGAGTTGAGCTTAGGAATACCCTGTAGATTTATTGTTTGACATACCTAATTTTGTTGGACTAATGTGATTTCATTTGCCCCTCCCACCTTAAGGCTGCTGATATGCATTCTACAAGCCGAGTGTTGGTGTGCATCGTTCAGCTCTGTTTCAAGAATAAAGACTGGAATGCACTTAATGAACACATTGTTATCTTGACAAAGAGAAGGAGCCAGTTAAAACAGGTATGAGGAATGGTGCTCTGCACAGATGATGTCCCAGATTTCTTATCTCCCAGACAAAAAATGATCCTATTGTAATCTGTGCAAAAATTTTGTACAGGAAAGTCATGACATGACTGCAATTTATTCTACCCAATCTTTGCGGAGTGTTTTGCATTTTTCAATGAGATGTTCAGAACATTATTTGGGAATATGATCAGAATGTCAATAACTGTACAAAGCAGTGATTGGCTTCAGTGTTTTACATTTAGTTAAGAGATGGGTCTCGGATCCCATAATGAAGGCTGCCTGATTTGACAATGAAATAGAAAAGTTTGCTTTATGTTGTGAAAATGAAAAAAGAGACATGTTAATTTTCCCTGAAAAAAGAAATACGTCATTTTAACAAACCATGTTGGTGTGTGGCTGTTCAGTAATAGTTCACAGACATCAAAATGTGGTAAAACAAAAAAGTGGCACACAAGCCAGAGGCACACCTAGTTTGTAGTGGTATTATTCCTTTCCTTTCAGTGAAAATTGAACTGTTGTGTGTAACTAATATCAGAGCTAGATCAGTGAAGTCCAACTTTTGGATTTCACTAGCCTACAATAGGTTCTCCCACTTAATCAAATACAACAAGTTTATTTTGACTAATTTAGTCAGCTCTCTGCTCTCTCCTTATTATGTAACTCCTTTTTTCAGGAGTTGTTTTTGTGCCCAAAACTTTTCCTTCTCATATAAAGCCGTTGAATGGACGATGTAAGTTTTGTCTGAGTAACCTGGGGAGTCTAACCAACAAATGACTATATCTCTGCTCCCCTACCAATAATGTTATATTTGTGATAAAATGTCCTTTCAGGCTGTAACAAAAATGATTCAAGAGGCATTCAGCTATGTAGAACAGACTCCAGACCTGGAAACCAAACTGAAACTGATAGATACACTCAGGACAGTCACAGCTGGAAAGGTACAAACAAATCTCTGCCATTTTGATAGTAGTAGTGCGTTACAGTCGACTCCCGATAACTCGAACCCTCCCTAACTCCAACTTTGCACTAACTTTAACAAAAATCGATTTCCCCTGGATTTCCTTCATACATTTTCTATAATTTGACCCTCGGTAACTCAAACCCTTGATAACTCAAACCTCTCGCCAACTTGAAGTAATTTTTGTTTCCCTTCAGGTAATTTCCATGTTATTAAATTTACCCTCGTTACTTTAAGCGCCTCCCAATGACTCGAACCTTCTAGGGAAATCAAAAAATGTTTGAGTTAGAGGGAGTTCGAGTTATTGGTAGTTCGAAGCAAATGACCGGAAATAAGAAAATGGGATAGAGAATGAGTGCAAGTAATGTGCACGCTTCAAAGCTTGATAAATACACAGTGCTGGGCACTGTATTTAAACTGGACTGACAAAAAAGTCAAGACATAGAATACATGGTTTTATAATATAATGCTTCAGACTGCAGAACACTTTTTTTTCAACTTTTTTTTCGATTTTTGTCATTTATTATTGAAACTTACTGGTAAGACATGTCCCCATAGGGATTTTGCAGTTACAGGTATAGTATGCTTTACAGCTACAGTAAAACCTGTATTAAATGGACCCCCTGTCAAGCAGTCGCCCTATAATAGGCAGACACTAGCAGCAAAAATTCACTTACTTTCTCTTGCATATGTTTGTAAAACAAACCAGTCTTGAGAGGAAATCTCTATTAGGTAGTCACTATGAAGGTTCCTGTGGGTGTCTGCACAACACATGTTTCACTGTACATGCTGCTTAACAACTCATTTTTATGGCACATGTAGATATATGTTGAGATAGAGAGGGCTCGTTTGACAAGAATGCTGGCTAAAATCAAGGAAGACCAAGGTGACATAGCAGGTAATTATATCTTTGCTAAAAGCAACATTAGTTACACTGTGAAGCAACAGTGTTTACTTTAATACTTTATGGAACCTATCTCAGTTTACATTTTACCCTTTCTCAATGAAACAGCAGCGCTCAAAAACCCTTCTACATAGGTGAAACAAACCTGAAGTAAAGTATTTACACCAGTGTGCTGTAATATTTTTTCACAAACAAAAAGAACAAATTTATGAGAAAATTACTTCCAAGAATCTCCCTTGCTAACTGTTTCTATTTGTTTTCTTTTAGAGGCAGCCACTATTCTTCAGGAACTTCAGGTAGGATATTGCAATCCTTGTGCTCCAAACGTCTCTGTCTCTTAGTGCATTTACCAAAAGTTGACATACGCCAGGCAGGTGGATAAGTTTGAAGATGAAAAATGCTTTTTTCCAAAGTTTTTGCTAGAAACCTGTTGCTGCCCTGCATACCATTTAGGAATAAACTGATGTGACCAGGCATTCCTGACTAATAGTGGAACTCTCTTTAAGACTGGACTTATGTAGCCAGTCCGTTCTGACTAGTAGTTAGCTCCTCTCCACCCCTGTGCAGACTAGGTCCTGTGTCCAACTCTTGGGTACTAGCACTAGTATGGTTTCTGTGGCGGTTTTGTAGACAGACTTAGAAAGAAGGTCCATATTAAAAAATATGCTGGTTCTACTCTAAAATAATGTAGACGGTTTTTGCTTGAACAGGTTGAGACATATGGCTCAATGGAAAGACGTGAAAAGGTGGAATTCATTTTGGAGCAAATGAGATTGTGTCTGGCAAAGAAGGACTACATTAGGACACAGATTATAAGCAAGAAGATCAGCCCAAAGGTCTTTGAGAACAACCAAGAGCAGGTAACTTGTTATTAATAGAATATTTAAAGCTCATTTACATGTCTTTTCAATTACATTATGTGAAGGTAAGAAATTCACGGCAAGCACTGCATAACATTTTTTTAACCTCATCGACTAGGTGCATGCCTTTTTCCATATTTGGCGGAAAATTCTCGCATCTTGTTTTTGCTTTACTTCATACTGCTTCCAAAGCCTTCCGTAGTGTTTGAAACTGTACTTGTTCTTTTTTGATTTTCTTGATCTTCCATTTCCTTTTCACAAATTTTGGGCAGCGACCTTATCTGAAAAAAAAAATATCCAAGGATCTATGCATCTGATTTGTATAATGAATAGGTTGCACAAACGAGCCACTTTTGAAAGAAAACAAAACAAAAACAGCAACGAGAAAGATGGTAGAGGTATATTAATTAAGGTTGTGTTTACATGTAGATCTCCCCAAGCAACAAAAGCATGGTTACCTTGAATTTTGTGAAATTCTTATTTTTCGTGTTCTTTGATTATTTTGCAAGCATATCTTAAATTAGAACGACAAATTGTTTAAGATAAAAAACAATCTTATGTAGAAACGTAAAACATCAGCCTAGTTCTATAAATGACAATACTTAATTTAAATGAATTTTCTACTAACCATGTCGTGTTACTTGAGCACATTTTTAACCAAACATTGGAAACTACTAACCATTGGTCAATGGGTTACTGTTAATTTTGAACCTTGCAACAATCTTTCATTTTATATTGAGCATACAATGTACTGAAAAAGGATCAAATTAAAAAAATGAACCTAGATGTGGACATGTGTCTTTCTTCAGACAGAGTAGTTGTTAGGGAGTATTATCCCCTTAAAGAGTATCATCATACGGCTGTAGTTTCTACAGACATATACCGGTATGTACCTCAACTGTCACTGGATGATAAGTGACCACACAATGGCTATTCAAATGTCTGCGTATGCTTCAACTGACAGCTTGTCAGGACATTTGAGTCCATGTTGTTATTTTTGCCCATTACATGCTTGTAAGTAAAGTTAAGGCAGAAGTTATTTCTTATTGACAAGTTACTTCTTCTTGACAAACAAATGTGTCTTCCAGGCACTATGATTCAAGCTTACAGATAATGAGGATAAACTTTCTGAATTCCTCAATTACTCACTGATATAGTTGGTTACTGAAACCACAGAAAGTAAAAGAATTCATCGTTTATACATAGTGGGAGATAAGAAACTCTTTGACTAGTATTTTTTCTGTTTCAGGATTTAAAATTAAAGTTTTATCAGTTAATGATAGAGGTGGCTCGGCATGATGGTAGCTATCTGGATATCTGTAAATATTACAGAGCCATGTTTGACACACCATCCGTTTTGGAGGACAAAGCCAAGAAACATGAGGTGAGGATGAAAAATGACATTTCTGTGTCATTGTTTTGTCATTATTTAATATTCAAAGGTAAAAGGGCCTAATTTTCAATTTTTTTTTAAATACATGTACAAATAAATATTGCTCCAAATATTATTAACAGGCTCTTATTTGACCTAGGCACCTGCTAGGTACAAAATATTGAGTGAGTGGGCTTCAGATGAATCTCTCTGATGGATTGAACTCTGGAAGTGTTCAATTCTTTTATTGTACTGATGCTTACAAACTAATTTTTGTTTGTTTGGTTGTTTTTCTGCAGGTTTTAAAGAATGCAGTACTGTTTCTCATTCTTGCTCCTTACGATAATGAACAGTCTGACCTTATTCACCGTGTCGGTGAGGAGAAAACGTTAGATGAGATCCCTCTTTACAGGTACATAAATACCAATAATACCAACAACACTAACTTGATACAAGTTCTATAACTTAAATCTGTGCTATAAAAGTAACTGAATTTCAGTAAAGTTCAGCGTGTGTAATATTTTAATTTTCCCCAATTAATCAAGCAGCTTGACCAATATCTGGTTCTGTGAATGAAGAGCTGTTAGCTTCAATTTTCCTAATTGAAGGGATATTTTGTCCAGGAAGAAGCACAAAGCATAAAAACCTTGCACAACAATATTCACAACATATTCTTGCAACATGGCAGTGAAGGGATATATGGAATAAAGCATCAGTTGGCTTCTGATAAAGTTACAGTTTGCCAAGTGTGCATTCTTGTTAATCAAAAGGAGAATCTGGTATTAGATCAGGCGCCACTTGGGGTCATGGACAGTGTCCAGTCAAAAATTAGCCTGAGAAAACAGCCAACGTTTTGGGATGCCACTTTTGATTTCCATGTGATATGGCATCTGAGAAATGTGCAAAGAAATTCCATACTGATGATGCATCACTGCTCAGATTTCATATATACTTCACATCAATGCATCATCAGTATGGAATTTGTGCGCTTGTCTCTCAGATGTCATTTCAAGGGGAAACCAGTGGTGACATCGCTAAATGTTGGCTGTTTTCTCAGGCCAGTTAAAAATAGACATTGACTTTGTGCGGTCATTTACTCATCTGATAAAAAAAATTAATTCAAAACTTCAGATTTTAATAGCAGTTAGGGTTGGATATTTTTGGCATTTGTGAAGAAAAAAGGGAAAAGAAAGATAACACCAGACCAAGATTTTTGATAAAATAAATGATTTAATGATTTAATGCAATGCTTCCTCTAAAATTGGCCTGCTGTAAAAGGACTTTTATGTTAGCAAAACTAGGTTTGACTAAACAACCTGATCAGGGATAGCCACAAAATTATTTCAAGCTCTGCCCTTTGAATTATCAGACTTGATGTTTTTTTTCCCGCGTTTTTTTTAAACTTTGGGAATACTGTGTTAAAATATACAATAATATTGCATAGTCCAATGTAGCTTTAATTATTAAAATATGACAATATTTGGTCTCAATCCTTCTGTTAGGGATCTTCTCAAGTGCTTTACCACTGCTGAACTGATGCGCTGGTCCTATGTTAAAGAACTGTATGAGTCTGAATTGAGAACGAGCACTTCTGCTACTGGTGTGTTTGAACCAGCTACTGATGAAGGCAATAAGCGCTGGGAAGACTTGAGAAAAAGGGTTGTGGAACATGTGAGTTTTTAAGTACATGTGCTTGCAAATGGTGTTAATCATAATCCACTTTAAAGTTACCACATAACTTCAGAAGCATCTCGAGTCCGTATGATGTAGCTTTATTTATTCTGATTAAACTGCAAATATCTAAAATCTTATTGCATTAGTGAATTTGAAAGTGCCTTTATTAATAATGTAATGGAAAGTTACAAAACCTCTGAAAATTAGGATTTAAATGGTCAAGTGATCTTGCAGAAATACCTCTGGCAACAAAAATGTGTTGAGAAAAAAAATTCCACAACCTTCTTGGTGTTTAAATGTATATGATACACTAACACTAACTTCCTTCCAAATTTTACTGCAATAATAATATTGAGAAACGACATGTATATGCCCAACTTTCCTGACTACCACATACACATAAACTCTTGCAGATGGAAATTTGACTATGGTTTTCCTGAACTTGTCATGCCTTCCTACCCCTTCCTGAAACTTAACATTCATTCATTGGTAGTTTCATATAGCCTGCGTCGCAGACGCTCTAAACCTTCTGTATATAGCGTCTGCGAATTAGTGCACAATATCGTGTTCGAATCCCGTAGAGTCGCAAAGAAATATGTCAGCGTTATTGATTGGCTATTTTCTTTCGCAGTTTGTGATTAGTCCGATTTGAATTAAGCGTTGACAGGCCAAACATGACTCATAGCTCGTGACCAGAGAGATTGAGCTTGTGGTAGTGTGAAACGTGACTTTAGAGACCCCTAGAGTAGCTTGAACAACAGATGTTTTTCTTCCTCTCTTTTTGCGTGATTTATACAGTGCGTGGAGTATTCTACAATTTGACTGAGCAAATTTTTTTTTGCTTTGAGTCTCACCTTTAGCTACATTTAGAGGATGTGAAGCTGGTCTGTTTCGTACATATTGAGTAATTAGTTCCTGTAGTTTATTTTTTGGCAGATGCATAAATGATTTTCTTTTACCTCTGATTAAGCCTTAAGCTTCTTTATTGCGGCTAAATAACCTTCGTTTCTTTGGTTTTCAACGAAACGCTTGGACCTGAACAGCTACATCTGTGTAGTTTTTTTTCTATCGTGAATAACGTGATGATTTCTTCATTTGCTTTGACTCTAGAACTGTCGACTAAATTACAGAATACGCAGTAGTACATCTGCAGCGATTGGAAGACGCTGGGAAACCAGCCAGCAAATTTACTAGCAAATTCTGGCCTTGAAGGAATTATCTCAAAGCGTTTTTTTGCTCAGAAGACGGCTCTAAAGTTCGAACTACTCTTTCATTGTTCACTGTAAACGATCCTTGCCAACTCCCTTCTGTGAATTTTGACATGTCACTGCGCCCAGCCGTCACGCACACGTAAAAATAAGGCCAATCGTGCGGCTCGTAAGAAGCCCGTAAGAAACCCGCCTATCAGAAATGCTCACATATGTCCTTGCGACTCTGCAGGATATTAGAACGAGCTTTTGTGCACTAATTCGCAGACGGACTATACAAAGTTTTAGACGAGCGCGTTGGCCGGTTGCAACGCAGGCTAGTTTCATAATAATAAACCAGAAAACCATGCAAATTTTCTTTAGAGAGAGTGAGTACACGTCTTGACAGTTGAAAGAACTGATTAATCTGTGGCTCTCGTAATGCCCCGATTTAAGGAGTATTATAGGATGCCCAGAGGGCATGAGCACATTTCGTTTGTATTTTCGAGCGCTTTTCGGGACATTTTTTCTTAAAGTTTTCTTAGAATAAGATTGTAATGGGAAAAAAGATCCTTGTGCCTTGTTTGGATGTAATAATGATCGCCTTTTTCTAGTTTAGTATTAGAAATATGGTCCTTCACGATCATTATTACATCCAAACACAGCACAAGGATCTCTTTTCCCATTACAATCTTATTCTAAGAAAACTTTAAGAAAAAATGTCCCGAAAAGCGCTCGAAAATACAAACGAAATGTGCTCATGCCCCCTGGGCATCCTATAATACTCCTTAAATTGAATTAATAATTAACTAACCGATACGGCAGCCATATTGAATTATTCAATATGGCCGCCGTATCGGTAAAAAGGTCTATTGCAGACACTTACTAAATCGAATTTGAATTATTTTGGAAAAGTTGATTTATGAAGTCAGGAGTCAATACTGGGAACTGAACCTGGATTACATTGGAGGGAGGCAAGTGCTCTCTCTACTAGGCCATGCTTTCTCCCCAAATGAATCTGTTGTAAAGCTCTTAGATTCATGTAAATCCTTATGTTTTAGAAATTTTCATTTATTTCTTTCCAGAACATCAGAGTAATGGCTAAATACTACACTAGAATAACATTGAAAAGGATGAGCCAGTTGCTGGATCTCAGTGTAGATGTAAGTTTATAGCTACAATTTAACATTATATTTTCTTCTTCTCAGTACTGGAAATGTTGAAAGTGATGCTAGATTATTGAATGTGAATTTCAGATTTTGGCATGCTTCTGTGAACTCAGCCAGAGGTCTAACTATGAGCAAGGGTCCCTGAGAGTTCACAAGACTTCCGTCTCTTTGAAGTTTTGTTTTGACAAGAAGTTCTGTGTTATTTACAAAAGAATTGGCAGATTCTGTTGCCTTGTTCTCACAAGAAAAGCACAGTGAAGCAAATTATATGAAAGCAAATATAGCCAAAAACACTTAGTACGGGATCGATTAAAAGACATTGAAAATGAGGGGAGCTGTATAACAAACCAAATTTCTAAGATTAACTGAATGCAAGTGAAGTGTCTGCTGTCTTGTCCCCTAACAGTTTTTTTTTGTATTCTTACATTATCAGGAGACTGAGCTATTCCTTTCTGAGCTAGTGGTATCCAAAACAGTGTTCGCAAGAATTGACCGACCTGCTGGCATTGTCAGTTTCAGTGCCCACAAAGAATCTAATGAAATTCTAAACGAGTGGTCGCACAATCTTAACACTCTAATGCAACTTTTAAATCGTACAACCCATCTCATTACAAAGGAGGAGATGGTGCACAAACTTGTACAAATGTAGCTTCTTTCCAGTGGTGCTGTACCATGTCAGTGTAGGTGCATGAAAGTTTAGCCCTCTGCACAGACACTTTCCAGATTCAAGGTGCAAAGCTTAAGCACTTTGAGAAGAATTTGTTTAGACAAGAGTTTGTTATTTAAAGTGAAGAGCTGGTTATTATTGAAAGATGGATTTTCACTTTGACTCTTTTCACTCACCTGTGAAGTCTCCTAAAACTAAACAACAATAGGTCCAGTTCCTTTGACTGAAAAGTCTTGCTGTTTGAACTTTTTGCAAAGGGTGTCCAAAAGGTATGTTGTAGTGAAAAAACAAATGCAAGACTGTGTTCACTGTATGTAGTTCTTTGAAATAAAATTAATGACTTTTTACTACAGTATTTGAGATGTGTGTAAATCTGACATTTCTGGAAATGTAGCGATCCATGCACTCAACATTCATCTAATTGCTGAAAAGTGGTTTCCTGACTACTCTACAGATGACAGATAGCAAATGTTTTTAGGGAAATGTTGTTGGGCAGTCCTGCCTGAATTAATGACGGATTTTGTCACAAGTTGTCAAGTGTTTTAATTATTTTGTTATTTATGGTAGGCAGGCAACTGAACAGCTAGGAAGTTCTTTTAGTTTTTTTCTCGTTTTATTTTCAGTGAAAGTAGCCAGGGGAAATCCCCAGGTCTTACTAACATCCTTGCATTGTAAATTATACACATTTAATTCAGTGCTTGTTTCATTGGTCCTGTTAGCATCAAATGTGTACAAAATGTTTTTGCCTAGCCTGAGAAAACAACCGACATTTTGCCATGCCAGTGGTGGGATAGCCTGTTCACAGACTCTCTATTTTCTCTTCAAAGTCTGTCGAGTGCGTGTGTAAAAAAATAAAACGAAAAGAAAAATAAAACAATGTCTGTATACAGGCTAGTGGTTGGCATCACAAAAAGTTGGCTGTTTTCTCAGGCTAGCTTTTAACTATGCAATGATGATCATTATGTCAATTACTAAAACAGCCAGTCTTTGTTAATAATCTCAAGTGCTGGAAACTCTTCCCTGAATGTTCTTATGTCATCAGGTAAAAGGTGATTGTAACACAATGACAACATCTTTAGTGAGCGCAGCTGTTTTATCATCTGACAAAGAGGTGTTATGTTTGATGAATCTAACATATTGTCCTCTATTGATAAATGCTCAAGTGTTCTGGCTGATTTGGTGATGAAATTACACAAGGGATCAATGTAGTTTGCTAATCCATTGCCATCCAGCCTTAAAAATTTTAAATGCCCAAGTGTTTTGAGGGAGCACATTTTGTAAAGATTGCCTTCTTCAACACCACATCCGCTCAGTGCCAGATGTGTGAGATTTGACTGCAAACATTGAAGAATAATGCCAACTCCTGCTTTGATGTAATTACCGGACAGGTCAAGTTTTTTCAGTCTTCTCAGGTTACTGCAGATTGTTGCTATCTGCTGAATAGCGCATGTGTCTCTGTGACCAATCATATTGTAGGAAAGGTTGAGCTCCATGAGATTTGTCAGAGGCAGCAGTGCTGGTGAGATAGACAGGATTCCCTGCTGTTGTAAACCATTCAGTGACAGATCAAGACCTGTGGTGAATTCAGGCTGAAAGAAAAATTTAATACATTACATGCTTAGTGTTTCACACACACAGGGGGGCACTCAACAAAAGAATTTTATACAGGGAGGCTCCGTCCCAAGGTCCAACCCCTTACCCTTTAATATACCATTTTTGACAGAAAATGTACCCAGGCTTTTCATATACCTTCTACTGAAATATGGTATCCCTTTCAAATACCTAGTTGAGAACTTTGGATCCCTTGTAACTGCTGTAAATGAACTATCCTTAAACTTATGTGAATAAATCACAACAACAGAATGTTTCTTGAACTTTTTCACAGCCATAAAGTGGATTGTTAGTCCTTTTGTGCCTTTTTACAGAATAAAATGACAGATTTCCCCATCCTTTCAAAAATACTTCAACAAGAGGATGGAGGGCAGTTATTTGTAGTGGGGTGCTTAGTTTGTTCTTAATAATAATAATAACAATAATAATAATAATAATAATAATTTAGCAGTTTATTCACAGCTCTTCTACCTAGTAGTTATACATCTATACATCTTCAGAATCTCAGCCTCAACATGTAACAATAAAATTGTTCTTGTTTAAAATGAATGAAAACTTAATAAGTGAACAGGACAACAAGAACTTATCTGTAAGTGTAAACCCAGATTTGTGTGTTTGTTTTTTGTACATTTTCTTGGTTTTTAATATCTTGTTTTCCGGTTCTTTTGCCATCCTCAAGTGCTTATTTGAAAGAGGCACTTGATTAAGAAACGGTCTAGATAAGAACGATAGCACTGAACGACAATGAACATGTTGGAACTAAAAGGTGCTAACTTTTCTATTGTCTGTACTTCTGATTGGCTTAAACAGCAAACTTTAACAAAACTTCATAAAGCAGTACATAATTATATTCATCCTTACTTTCCAGCCATCTTTCATATAACAAAATCTGGTCTCAGTTTGAGTAACAAAGAAATCCTATGTGGGGAAATGTAAAATTGTAAACTTTTCTTGGCTGTTGTTTTCAACTTTTGTGATTGGTCAAAATCTTTGAACACAAAAAAACACCCTTTCAAAGTGGAGTGTAAATGCATTTTTATTGCGTAAACGGCCTTCATGTAGGTTTACGCATTCTCTGTGTAAAAATGAGAACATTCCTATGTGGGGAAAGCACCGTTGCTGCATAACAAAAGAAATTGCTATCCTTCCTACCTGGATCATTACTTAATTTTTTAGCCTACCGTGGGCCACTGACTCAAGCATTTACAGCAACACCTTACTTACAATATTTATTATTTATTATAATATAAACACCAATGAAATACCAGGTGAGCTTTCGCGCGAAAACATGATATCTTCACACGTGAAAATAACATGTTATTTTCACACGTGAAAAAATCACTGTTGCTATGGCTACATAATAAATCACGCCTTATTCGCGGGAAAAAACTGTTTCATTGAAATGGTTTGGTATTTCATTGGTGTTTATATAATAAATAGAACATTACATGGCTGCTTGGAGACACGAAATTTCTCTTCTCATGTTGAAAATATTTTACTCATTCGCTGCGCTCTGTTGTGAAATATTTTTCAACACTCGAAGAGAAATTTCGTATCTCCTCCTTTCGTATATCCTCTATTTCTAGTTTGAGGGAGTTTCTGCCTGACATATGCTTTCAATTGTCATGAAATTCTTACCTCAAGTTATTACTTCAGACGGGATGTTACCTCTAATAATTTTTCTGGTCAATAATCCCTTATTAAAAGTCAGTAGCTAGTTTCTCCACTCTTTTAATTTAAGAACCATATCCTCTATAGTAGCACATATGAGTACTCCTCCACCCCTTTACACATACCATTATGTCTAACCAGTGTAAAAGGGGTGTGGCTAGCCAACAGAACATTTAGTTGCTGTAATATGATCATCTCACCTCTAAAGTTGTTAAAAGAGAATATATATCCCTTCCTCCTGGAACTTCATGCATTGTTACATTTGACATTTTCAACTCTATGAATAAATGATTAGTGCAAGCTTGAATTGCAAGGGCACAGTTTTTACCATCAACGACAGCATCAAGCATCACAACCACAGGAGGAATTCTTTGTTTTGGAAGATCTGTCGCCAGATGGTTCTGTTTTAACAAATTGTTTGAAGAGCGCGTGTCTAAAATTTTCATTCCAGAGACATCATTGTCTGAAACTGGAAGATTGACAGCCAGCTTGCAAAATGCTGTGGTCCCTTGAAGGCCTACAGGAAAAATGAAAATGAAGGTGGTTGAATACTGTAAAGTCATTTCTCTGGTCTGCAAAAGTTGCAGATTAGTGAACACGTGCTGTGTACAGAAGCCAGAAAGGGCTGATCGGACAAGTCATCCTGAAAACCAAACACTTCTGTGCAAAGTATTAAGGAATGGACTGATCTGGCTGGACATTTCCAAGTAATAGTTAACTTTTTTTATAAGTGGGAGGCTGGTTTCACTGGCCAGTTCTGACTAAATGGTAAGCACCCTTATACACAGTACAATATTGTGCCTTCCTATAAAAAAATAATTGGTATAGGTGACTCATCTGAAGGACAGATGTTGTTAGGTTAGGTTCAGGTCATTAAATGGAAATAGTCGTGTAAGCTGAATTTAACACAAATGTAAGAAAGATTCTAGCAGGTTTAAAGGCCCCTCTCTTTTAATCAAACTCACCAATATTACATCCTCGTATGTCTATAAGCTTTACATTAGTTTGTGTTCTTTGCAAACAGTAAGCGAGAAGAACCGCTTTTGGTTCGTCGAAGCCTGAGACTTTCTGCAGAACAACTTGCTCGAGCGGCCAGTTAACAATCAAACTTCTGAAAACAAGAATTCGCGAGCGAGAAACGGAAGCCACAAGAAGTTCTTGCAGAACAGTTCTTGGCAAAGTACTCAAGTCACATCGTTCGAAAAAAGACCCATCCTGGTGAATAATGGTTAAGGCGGATAACTTGACGAGCCTGTTGACCGATGTTCCTCCTGACGTTCCGACAGACATCTTTGTTTTGTAGGCCAAAAGGACTGGTAACTAAATACTTCATGTGAGAATCCCTGATGTGTTCACTTCGCTCGGCATCCGCTGTGTATATGGTATTTCTACACGATTGGCTACATGAAGGATATTGCATTTTCATCCGGAAGTATCATGTTTACTTGGGGGCAAAATCCAATTCATTGCGTAAAAAAGCCACATGTAAGATGAAGCGCGCTGGTTGATTGTCCTTATGAAACTACTGCACTGGCAAGATTTCCGTAGAACCCCATACATTAATTATGCAGCTGCAGACATTTTTCTATTTCGGTGCCCTCGCAGTCGTTATATTTCCCTCTGAAATACTCTGTAGTCATCACGGAGACATCAAAGTGCTAATTGGAGGCGTTGGGACTGGCAAAGTTGGAGAAATAACAACATTCAACGCTGTGGTTGTCACAAAACCTGACGCAAGGACAAGTCTTAATGCGAGCGAAAGAGTTAATTTCGAGTTTTCTTGGAAAGTTTCTTCAAGGCCATGGGTAATTTTAAAACACGAAAGAACTAGAAGAAGATGGGATAACTTTCAGTGGCGGTGGACTGAAGCGGGGGATCATACGGTTTTTGTTTATGTGCGAATTCTTGATGGGAATGGCAACGATTTAGCGCGTAAACAGAGACCCCTCACAGGATACAGTTCATATTTCGCTACAAACGAGACAAAGGTCACAGTTCGAGAATCTGATGGTGAGGTTCTATCAACTCTTCAAGTGTGAAAGTCAGTCTAGCCTTTTATCAAACGTTATTACGAAAAAGCGTGCCTTGAAAAGTAACTTTTTGAAAATACCAGAAAGTACAGAGATCACTTAAATTGTGGCTTCAGATTTATTCTTTTCTTTTTTTTTTTCATAAATTTGATTTGGAAAATTTACTCGAGGCCAATACCCCAAAAATGTGAACCCCAAAGAAAGCAATAAATTTTAAGCCACAATTACGGTCAATCTGTACTTCCTGGTATTTTCACAGGCAGACCATCCTGAACTGTTTGAGGCATCGTGATGTCACACGCGACATGTGAATCCCATCAGGGATGTCACAAAGATTTCAAGTTGCCGGGTAAAAACAACAAGTAGGTGGGGAATCAAAAAGCTAGGGATTTCCTTTGGCTCTATTTTTCTTCTACTTTCCTATGAGAGTAGCCGAGGGCCATGTTCATACTAGCTGAGGGAAATTCCCAGTCCCTGGCTCTTAATGACAGCCCTGGATCCCATACATTTACTTTATTTTGTGACGCTTGCACTTGGCTTGATTCAAGTGATCAGTAGAAATGCTTTATCAAACACAGAATTTTGCACCTTTTGACCCCAAATGTTGATATAATGTAAGAAAAATGAATAAAGATAACTACAGTATGATTTAAGTGTTGTGTTCTGCATTTTTGTCGCATTTTCAGTTGCTTGAAAATGTTAATATAGTGTAAGAAAAATGAATAAAGATAACTGCCATATGTTTTTAGTGTTGTGTTTTTTGCTTGAAAATGCCACAAAAATGTAGAACACAACACTACAAACATAAGGTAAGTTATCTTTATTTATTTTCTTACATTATATCAACATTTGGGATCAAAAGGTGCAAAATTCTGTGTTTTATGAAGCATTTCTACCCATCACTTGCATCAAGCCAAGTGCGGGTGTTACAAAATAAATTAAATGTATGGGATCACATGTCATGTGACATCACAATGTCTCAAATAGTTTGGATGGTACGCCTGTGGTATTTTCAGAAACTTATTTTTCAAGGGACGCTTTTCATAATACGGTTCAGTAAAAGACTGACTTACCAAACAAGTTCAAAGTTGCTCTTCTTCCTGGCCCATATGAATGACCTTCTTTATCATGTGACATACCCGTGACACACACCTACAGCTGTATGACACATTCAATCCAGACACTTCCCCTGGTTTCCTCATTTCCTTTTTGGAGAGGACTTTTTTTCATGGAACCCTTCAATTATGCAGCCACAAGTTTAATTTGTTGTTGGACATCAGATGAATAAATTTTGTCCTTCAACATATCTTAATTTGTGTTTTGTTTGGTTTACTGTTTTTGTTTTGTAAATACACACTGCTGATTGAAACCATCTAAGCATGAAATGGTGAGAAGAAAAAAAAAACTTCCCCCGGCCAGTATCACCATTTTTGCAGCTTTGAATAAGTTTTTAGGCATAACTAGCCCCAATAAATTTCTTCAAGAGAGCATATTATTGTCCCTTTAGTTGCTATTATATGAAATATTCAACACAGTGTTTCCAGCATCAGTCTAAAAAGACTTGAAATATGTGTCTTGTTTCTTGATATCTAGATATAGGACAAAAACACTGTATCTCATTTTTGAAATTATTATAATTTAGGTTTGGTGGAAAATGATTTTCATGATGTATGTTGGTCTCTGAATACAGGTGAAGATAAGATTATTGCAACTTTGGATGCATATCAGAACGCTTCTCTTAAAGGAGATCAGAACAAGCTTTATGTCGGAGCAGTGACCTTGGAGGTCATAATTCACAACTTTCCACACCAAAATCTTAGCAATGTCACCTATGACTGGAATTTTGGTGATGGAGCAATCTTCACAAGCTCTCACTTGCAGAAAGTGATTCACAATTTTACAACAGTCAAATCTTGTACAGTAGTGGTCAATCTTCATGGATGGATTCAGGGCAAGCTTTACAAAGGAAAGGCCAATAAAACATTGCAATTTAAAGGTATGTCTTTCTTTCGCAATGTCTAGACCAGTTGTCTGCATACCTGTTTTTACATAGCTGGAGATTGCTTGCCTTGAAGTGATAAATACATGTAGCTTATCTTTACTTGGTGTGCAAACTGGAATAATATAACATCAGCTGTGAACTAACAAGAGGGAGCTCATAGGGGTTATTATATGTTTTATGACTTGGTAACAATATCAATAATCAACAATAAAAATTAATACTTAATATGTTATTGATATTTTCATTAACTCCCCATATTGCATTATGGATTTCAGGGGCTTTCAGAAGGGGATATTGGATTATAGCCTGCGTCGCAGATGTAATGGAATAGGTCATTTTCAAATTGCCTTAATCCTTTGTTTCAAAGTGAAGCTAAGTGCAAAGCCGTGGAAATGAAAAAGATGTTTTATTTTCATGAAAATATAACTCATTTTCTTAAGAAAGGTTGTGCACTAACCCTTTTTTTAAAAAATAAGATCTTTTGTAAACTTGTACTTGTAAAATGGCCTGTTGTATGGTCTATAAGTTCATAAAACCTTTTCTTCTTTTCAGGTGATATTCATCCACACCTGGTGATCAAATGTTCTTCTGGGCCTAAGCTTCCTTCTAATCATCAAAATGCATTCCCTACAGACATTCCTCTTGAGTTTGAAGTAAATTTTAAAGATCCTTATAATCTAATAACAGGAGTTTCCACTGACTGGAAATTTGGTGATGGTTCCTCTGTGCGCAGGTGGCCCAAAAGAACAATTTCTCATACATTCCATAAAGAAGGAAAATATTCCATTTGGTCAACAGTCAGAGTTAATACTAAGTTTCTGGGAAAGAAATCATTTTCAGTTCCAACTCATCTCTATGTGAAAGGTTGGTAGATGTGCTTCACAATTTTTGCAATGTAAATTTTTTTTTATGCAATCGCATTTCCATAAAATGTAAAAGTTTGGAAATATTCCAGACTCTTCTACCTGTTATCATTGCCTCTCATGCACTGTCAGAGAGTTTGCACTTTTGTTAATTATTATTCTGTTCCCTATTAGCCTGTGCTTTTCACTAACAAGCCAAATGAAATGTGTTGATGTGCAGCAAATTGGTAGTTTTTTGATGTTGCAGTTGGATGCAATCACCAAAATAAATGTAATACAAAAGATTGAAAAAGACACGAAACAATACCCATGTACCAAAAACAAAAGTGAACCAACAATAGTTTTCACAACACGAAGAAACACCACACAGAATTAATGCTTTGCTGTTTATGTTACAGATCCTGTATACCTTAAAGTGAGACACAGACATCTTGAACATAAAGACAAGACAGTGAGATTTAACATTTCTTGCAATGGAAGGCAAGTTATTTTTACTACAATCCTCTTCAACACTTGAGTGTTTTGTTCTCAAATCAACTCACCAGGGTTCACAGACCTGGCGGATCGAGGGGAGGGCCCTGGTACCCCCTTATTTTTAAACCAAACTGAGGCCTGAGATGCTGAAAAAAAATTTTTTTGACACCCCCCCCAATCTCAGGGTCCTGATGACCAAGCCCCCACCTCCCCTCATCTAAAAATCTGGATCTGCCACTGCAGACTTAATAAGAGGAAGAGTTTTATAATCTCATTTTAAAACTTAAAGAACCTTTTAATAATTTAAACTGGATTTTTTGATTGCCAAATTATTTGGCATTACTTGGAGACTGTTTGTCTATTTGCCAATACATGGGTAAATCTATACTGAAAGCGGTTAAAGTACTTTCTATTGCTCTACAACTTCTTCTAGAACAAATATTGCTCTTTAACTTCATGTTTAATAAGACTGCCTGTGTTGTACTGAGTAAGTTATAAGACCTTTTGTCAGATCATTACCAGAGTTGGCTCCACTGAAGTAATTTTCAGGTGTAGCTTTTGTTTTGAGTTTGAAAACAGCATTTTAGCTTCAGGACTAGTAAATTATGCTTGCATAAGGTTTATTCAGTGTTGACCCCAGTAGTGTTGTGATCTTTGTTTTTAATTAAGCGCAAATATTTATCATAAGCTGCAAATGATGTGTCAGTGTTAGTTACTACACTCATCTTAATTTCATTTCCGTCATCTTTTTCAACAGTCTTCCTGTTTCCTTTCACTGGTGTGTCAACAAACAATGCCATCTTCCCCCGGGAGAAATATGCAGTCCTATGATGGAGTACAGAAACTCTTGTAGTTTAATAGTGAATCACAGATTTAATGATGCTGGCCAGTATTGTGTTAATATTGGAGTTATGAATGATGTCAGTGGTACCAACACATCTCTTATGGTACAGATTCCTGGAGGTATGTTACCTGTGGAGGGTTCTTGCACAAACATTGTGCCAGACTGGGCCCATTTTAAACTGACTGGGTCGAATATCAACAAGTAAATTTAGTGAGGGGAGAAATGATTATGGAGATTCACGGTTTCAGCCTTGCTTTCTTGATTTCCAGTAGTTAACAATATTCCTACTAAACCAAGCTGTAGATCAATGATAGTACTTGTAGACTCAAATTTCATACTTAAATAATGTACAAAGGTTGAAGGGACACCTGTCCATGTTCATGTGGCAAATGACTCTAAAGTTTATGTTATGTTATGATGGCTGACTGGATTGAGCAATGATTTTACTTGGATGTTTAAAAAAAGATAGACATTTATGATTGTCATCTTCTACTTAGATTGCACTTTATTATGATTTTATTGTGAACTCCTTGCAGATCAAGTAGATCAAGACAGCATTCTGTAATTTTATCAACAAGTGATAACTCAAAACATCTACTGTATCATACCAGGAGCAGATTTTTTGATAAGTTATTGGATTTACTTAAATGGTATTTGCAATGAGCGATAAGAGTTAAAGCTAAAAAGAGTTGTCTGTCCCTCTTAGGTGATATCCCAGTTCCTAAACACAACCACAGAAGAACATCTTTAACAGGAATAATTATAGCACTCTTTGTCCTGTGCATCTTATCGATTGTTGTAGCTGTGATTGTTGCTCGAAAGTGGATTTATAGTAAAAGAAAAAAGACAGAAAAGGCTGACTTTGAATTCAGAGATCTGGACGCCTTGAGTGTGTCTTCAGTGGAATTGTATGGAAGGAAGACTTGCTTTGGACGATGTGGATCGATTTGGAGCTCACGTAAAGCTGAAGAAAGAATGCCTCTTTTTAGAGACACACAGTTGTATACACTCTAATTCAAAACTTTTATTCATCTTGTGTTGTAGTAACTGTACTAACCAGTCTAGTAGTTGTCAGAGGCATGGAGATACATTGTTTAGGTGTGTACCATAGGGTTCTTAAAAACCTGGCTCTATGAAAAGGAAATAAAACCAGTTGGAAAAATGACATCCTTTTCAAACCAGAGCAAAACTCCTAAGGAGAGTTCCTCCACGCCTGACAATCCTAAGGATTATTGATTTTATAATACCAACTAAAAACAGTCTATTTAACAAAACAATGGTATTTTCCTCTGTCTTCACTTAAAGATGACAGAAATGTATAAGAGTTGTACCACTTGCGTTTTGAACATGGTCTGACAGTCAGTTCTTCATTGACTCTGATATATTTTTACGTCTAATCGGGAAATAATAAAATCCTTTTGGGGGGGATGGGGGTTAGCGGCAGCCAGATGTATGAAGTCACATTTTTATAAGCAGTACCAAAAAGCATTGTTAATAGAGTGGAAATTATGGTTATGAAGCCTGTCAGACTCCAGATCTATGTTTTTGTGGACTTGAAGGTGCACAACATTCAATAGCCTTCTTATCATTTTGATCTTATTGACCAATAAGACATCGTATTAATTTATTCCGTCACAATTTTTGAACAAATAACAATGTATTCTGCATGCACCGTCAAGGATCTTCCAACATAAACTGCAGTAGCTAGTGTTGTTTTTATTTTTAGTGTTTGCCACCTTTTATATCGACCCTATATCCAGTCTCCTCGACTTACTATACCAAAAAGAAACAGAAAACAATTTCTTTTGTTTTGGGGCGATACTCTTTCCTTACATAGGAATGAAGGGCAGCCTATGAAATAAAATGTATTTAAACTCCATTTTGATATAGGGTATTTTTTGTATCAAAAGATTTCGACCAATCATAAGAGTTGAAAACAATAATCAAGAAAAGTTTACAATTTCACATTTTTCTCACGTGGGAAATTTTTCTATGTTATTTAGACTTAGACAAGATTTTGTTAGAAACAAGTTGGTTGGATAACTAAGGGTGCTGCTACATACATGATGCTTTGCAAAGTTTTTGTAAGCATGGTACTGACAATAGTAAAGTTAGCACCTCTTTGCATCTCAACTAGCCTGCGAACCGCAGACGTATTTCCGGTCGTCGCTTAAGGCTCCCTCCCTTTTTCGGAGGTTATTGTGATAAGTAAATTAATTACAATTTAATAGTGTGAGTGGCATAATCAGTGAATTTACTACCATGTATTCCTTGTACTGCTCACCCTTACACAGGTAGAATATAAGACTGGCAAACATAGTTATTGATAAAAAACGTATATTTATACTGTTATTGTAGTCTTGAATAGGACTGTTGTTTAACCGTCTTATAGAGGACTGCAGCCTGCAATATATTGCTTATGTATATATAGAATTTAATTTATCATTGATATACTGTATTGCCAAATTAAATGTAAAGGAGTATTTACTTGTGCTATTTTATGTTTAACTGTTTTGTAAATAAAAACAACGACGAACCCAAAAGATATATTGTCAAAGAAAAAAAGACCATACAGATGTGATGAATAAAACAAAAGCATTTGTTGTAAGTTGGTTGCTGCGGAGAAATTCACTGTGTACGAATCGTGTTGTCTGAATTATCAATTATCAAAGTATTTCGCAAACGAAAAAGGATACAATAGCCTAAAAATCATTGGATCTTTTCAATCCTAAGACGAAAAAAAATATTTTTTTTTTCGGGCCTCACTTTGGTCTAAACATAAGGGGGGCGGGCCCCCCTGGATCCGCCACTGCGTTGTTAACAGATGGTACAATATGTGACGGAAACAAAGGTTTTGAAAGCCTTTGCTGCTAGTAAAAAGCTTAGGCTCGATTTCCGCCGCTCTCTCGGTGGGAGGAGCGCCGGCTGATTTCCCAAACAGCGGCTTGTATAAACTGAGCCTAGTAAACGCCTTTGCTGCTTGCTGCTTGAACCGTGAAAGCTCCATTATCCAATTACAAATTCTCCAAACTGATCTCTAAACATTTTCTTTAAAGAATGAATTGAGAGAATTTGACGAAAGGTTTAAGCATTTTTCTCTGGTGATCATTTTATAATAATTCTCCTAATCTTTTCTATTGTTTATGTATTGTTAGGAGAAAACTTTATTTGGTCACTCAGTGTTGGGACTTAAGTGTTAACTGGAAAGTGGGCGAGTGAAATCTGTGACTTTCGCAGGAAAGAAACTTACTCCAATCTAATCAATCTGTAAGAATGGATCCAATCACAAACTGGTGCTTAGCGAAAGACAAGCAAACTAAACTTGGTTCCAACAGTATTTATTTTCCTCAAGACAGTACGCTTTATATTGTAATGTTGAAGTAATCGAAAAATAGTACAAACGGGCTTTCTCATACTAAGCGATTCGTGCAACAACCATTGGAAATATTAAAAGGAGTACCAGAGTAACCAAGTTAAGCGAGAAGTAACCAAAAAACATTTTAAAAAGTACTTAAAGTGTATAGTTCCTGATGCTATTTTGGAAAACAAAGTGTTGAAACAGTAAACTAGAAGGTTTGCCGAGTCTGCTGATACGGGCTTTCTGAACCACGGAAGATGTCGCGTTGTTACCTTGAGCACCAGAGCTTTTTCCTGGCGTGCGGCGGAAATCTTTAGTTTGTGCCGACACATCTTCGGCCGAAGGCCAACAGAAACTGGAAACCGCACAACAAAGGTCTCTGGCACCCAGGTTACCGCGTTGTTATAGACTGAAGCTAATTAACAAATATAAATGAATGTAGAAGAACCGTTAAAAATAGCCTTTTTAGAAGTCAAAACTGAGATAGAACTAATACAGTTAGATATGCTTAAGCTTCCGAAGGAAACGGCAAACAGTTAGGGCTTTTTCTGTTCGCTCAATGACTCGGATTAAAAACTGCTGGCTTTTTATAGGTTTATTAAACAAAGTACCTATAATGATAACAAAGTATATTACAGTTGCACGAGCTTTATGGCTGATATACTGCAACTTATTGAAATGCTTTTATCAAGAGAGAGAATGAATTATTCTCTCTTGCTTTTATAAAATCCAAGAGAGAATCAGCGAGGAAGAGCAAAGCCAATCAGCTCTACCGAAAATTCAAATGTTAAAAACTAGTATATTCAAGTACGAGTGTTGCATTTAAACTACTTAATATCCAGACATCATAAACAAAAATACTCCTGAGTTATTAAAAAAAACACTTCAAGAAGAAAGTTTGTTCCTAAATATAACAGAGAAAATTAATTATACACTTGACATTTTTCAATCATAAGATTTACAGTTTATTTTACATATACTGTACCATATCAGTCTGATATCAGTCTGGTACCATATATAAAGTTCAAAAATTGAACAGCAAAAACAATGATAACAACCACTGAAGAGTTCGGTGGCCGGATCTCTAACAAAGCGCAACACCTGAGATTAGTAAAAGAGAAATAACAATTTTGCAAGTTCTTCAATCCACTACACTTCACTGGTGCTCACCTACAAGGCTCAATTTAATTTAATATGTTTCCACACTGACGTATTTTCAAAATATCGTTATGCATTTAAAGCAAATTCTCTAAATTCAGAATCACTGCAATGCAATCACCTCCTAACTCTGACTTGTGATTGGCTTGATTCTCCGAGTCTAGGTTCTAATTTAAATTAAGATACAGCCAGTCCTCCGATAGCCTTTCCAATAACGGATCCCACGATACCTCCTACAAATCCTCCCAACACCGGAAAAGGAATAATAGCTTGGCCAGTGGCTGCTCCTGCAGTAGATCCTGCCACATTAAAGGTGCCTTTCACGATTCGTTTTTCAACAGCTTCGTTGAATTGTGATTGGCTGATTTTTCCCTCCTGCTTGTCTGAGTAGGCACACTTAATATCATATGCTGCAAATAAGCTTTCCAAAGCTCAGTAACAGAGGGGGGTTAGAACTAATTTTTTTTGTTTTGGACGGGGGTACAGTCTAAGTTTTTGCTAGATAACTCTAGTTTTTTAGCACCCCCCTCCTGATAATTATTGCACAGTCCCTAAATACTCCACCATTTCCAACGGTGCAATAATTGAACAGCCGTATTTAAATAACAGCCTTACATTTTACCCACTTATTCCAACATTATTAATATAAATACTCTCTGAGTTACAAGTAAAACAACATACTTGAGGTAAAAAGCTTCTCCTAAATATAACAAAGAGATAATTAGTAATACACTTGACATGTGTCAATCAAAAGATATGCAGTTTATCCGTGTTTACATATACAGTCGAAGCTCTCCTCGCGACCACTCTCGTAAGAGACGAGCTCTGCTGACGACCACCTTTGTGAAACCCCGTTTCAACTGTGACTTATGACTTTGTAATGAAAAGCTCTCGTAAGCGACTGCTCCCGTAGGCGACCGCGACCACTTTTGGCATTACCCAACTGGTTTTTTCCTTTGTTGTTAAACTCTCGTAAACGACCACTCAGAATCTTATTCAATTAATCAACACAAACTGCACACTACGCTAATAGTAAAAATTTTGGACATAAAGTTTAGCCGTGTTCATATGAGGATTATCAGACATAAGGACACTCATTAAACATTGATTTCTTTTGTTTTTTCTTTATGAATTATTGATAAGTTTCTGGAGCTCCTGTAAGCGACCACCCGTGCAGTCGTTTACGAGAGCTTCGACTGTACTGTATGCATGTACCATATGTAAAGCTCAATAATATAACAGCAAAAAACTGATTGGCTTGATTCTCAGAGTCTCTGTGCGAATGCTTAAGAAAAGGGCAATCCTCCAACATACTTCCCGAGAAAAGATCCTCCAATACCTCCCACAAGTCCTCCCACCACTGGAATTGGTATAAGGACTTGGCCGATGGCTGCTCCTAAAGTAGATCCTGCCACATTCATGGTCCCCGTCACGACTCTCTTTCCAACAGCTTGATCAAATTCTGCTTGGCTGATTCTCCCCTCTTGCTTGTCTTTGTAGGCACAGTTTATATCATACACCGCAGATACGCCTTCAACAGCTGCTGCAATTGCAAGCCCTCCAAAAGATTCGTTGACGACTGATGTTTCGGTTACAATTTCCTTTGTGGTTGTGCGCGTTCCCGTCTTAACGACTTCCTGTCCCGTTTTTGATACAGTCTCGGTTACAACTTCTTTGGTCGCCTCGCGTACTCCGGTTTTCACTACTTGTTGACCAGTATTTGATACACTTTGAGTCACAACTTCTTTGGTCGCCACGTGGAATCCTGATTTGGCCATTTGTTTTCCGGTATTTGATGCAGTCTGGCCAGCAACTTGTTTTGCCATCGCAATGCCAGTTTTCACTGCCTCCTTTCCAGTTTTGACGGTAGTTTGAGCTACAACTTGGTTTGTTACCGTCTTAATTCCAGTTTTGACCACCTGTTGTCCAGTTTTGACGGTAGTTTGGGCCACAACTTGTTTTGTCACAGCACCAATTCCAGTTTTGACCACCTGTTGTCCAGTTTTGACGGTAGTTTGGGCCACCACTTTTTTTGTCACAGCACCAATTCCAGTTTTGACTATCGCTTCTCCAGTTTTTTGTGTAGTTTGGGCCAGAACCTCTTTTGTCACGGTACGAACTCCAGAACTCACGATCTGCTGACCGGTTTTGGATATAGCACGACTCACAACTTCTTTTGTCACCTCACGACGCACTCCTGTCTTAATGATCTCTTCTCCCGCTGTATTTGCAACAGCCGCTACACATGTTCCTATCTTTATGGCATCTGTAACACCGTCAGTAACTTGATTTGAGGAGGTTCTTTCAGTTTTGTCACAATTGTCTTTGAGGGTCATGTCTTTTGTTCTCTGTTAGTAATAAAAATGAATTCTCGTCAAGTCATCCTTTGGAGAAACCAAATAGATAACAAGGAGTACAAAATATAAAAAAGAAGATAAGGGAGCATATAAGAAATACAATGAGGCCAAACCGAGACCGTACAGAGATCAAGGACTTTTACGAAGCATTGTGAGTGGTTTCAGTGGACTCGATAGAACACAACGAACTGCGAGTCAGGCAGGGAGAACACAAAAATGATAGTGAAAAAAAAAAAAAAAAAAAAAAAAAAAAGCCGGAAAGAGGAACCAGTGCGAAGCCGGAGAATCCAGTGAGTATCTTCAACAAACCCGGCCTTTTTCTCGGAAACACAACAATAATGCGCCTCAGCGTGGAGAGCGTTATTTCTCAGTTATGCTCATTCAAGTAAATGCACTGTAAATGTCATGGATCTAAAAGCCACTCCGTAATGAAACCTATGGTGGCCGGGTAGTCTTCGGATATTGTATGTGGTATCTTCTCAAATATGCCAGTTGTTTCCGGTTCTGTGACTGTTGTTGGGTCTAAAACTCTCTCCTCCGCAGAGGCCTCTTTTATCGTCCCCCGCGTGCTTTCCATTTTTTCGATTATTGTTATGTTTATAGGGATACCCGGCGTGAGCCTCTGCGGAGGAGAGAGGGTCTAAAATGCCTCTTTCGATTTTGACTCGAACCTCCCGCTAACTCGAAATAATTTTTGTTTCCCTTCAGATCATTTCTATACAATTGTACCCTCGATAACTGGAACCATGCCTATAAGCGCGTTACAAGTAATTCTTCTATGACTCTGCATTCCTGTAACCACTACTGTATGGTTCCACTTGGATGAGATCACACGTGAATTAATTGTATTGCGATTCCCTCTTTCTTGGAAAACTTTGATGGATTAAAAAAATATTTCTATTCGGAATTAACACCTAGGTACCAAAGCCTCGTCGAGCATGTACTAAAACCCGAAACAGTAAAACGAAACCAGGGTCTGGAACGAAACGAAAGAAACGAAAGACACAAGCGAAACGACTGAAGTGACTAAGACCCTGTTTACATGGAGTGGGGGACCCCGGTTTAGTGGGGTAGGTTTCTTTTGTTTTGTGTCCCCCAGAGCGTGAAAACAAAAGAAACCAACCCCACTAGACCGGGGTCCCCCACTCCATGTAAACAGGTCCTAAAATCAAGAAAATCAAGACGAAGTCATAAATAAAAGAAGCGACACTGAAACCACTGAGGTAAGCAAAGTGAATGCAACGGGAAACGGCCGTACAGCGAAACAAGGCCGAAAATGATTATTGTTCTTGTTACCAACTATATTGACATTAATCTCTTGTCATTGCGAAAATGAGAAATAACAAACAAGCACTAAGCAAATTAAACAAAGCAAACTAAAACAAAACTGAAGCATCTACGTAAAGGAGGTAGACTAAGGAAGTCGATCAAAGAAAACAAAACAACCCGTCAAGAAATTGGGAATTTAAGGGCGGGAGAGTCATATTCCATCGTGGAAAAATAAACTTATAAACTGATATATTGAAGATTTGACGGTCTGGAGTTTTGGCTTGTTTTGCGACTGAGGCAAATTATCAAGAAAAATGTCGTTTGAAGGGTCAGTACTTTAATGCATGTAAAAATATGGACAAGCCGATGAACGCGCTGTCGAACCCGAAGATTGATCCACCTAAGATCGATAAGGGCCTCAGTAGATGAAGAGTGTACAGGACGATTGACAACAATCTTAGCTGCATTATTGTGGAGTACTTGGAGGGAATTCATTAACACTTTAGTATTCCTATTAGTCCTCCTTTAGTATTTCTTGCCAGATAATATCGCAGTAATCAGAAAACGGTAATACCATGGCACTAACAAATACATTACGAGCATAGTTTGGAAGTAGATGCTTTATCCTACGCAGAACGCCAAATCTTTGATTAACCTTCTTGCTTACAAAATCAATATGATCAGCCAAAGAGAGATTTTCATTAATCACTTCCAACGTAGATTCTCTTTCCAAGGTACAGTTATTAACGATACCTAAGCTTAAAATGAGATTCAATTTTCTGCTTCTTGGAATTCGCAATAAGCATAAACTTAGACATGGACATGTTAAGAGTAAGTTTGTTTTCTTCCAGCCAGCAAGCCACATTCTTCAGGTCACTATATTTATGCTTGTTGTGCAAATCTTCTAATCAAGAGAAAGAATATAGGACAGCGCTGCGTCACAAGCAAATAAGGTAAGAGATGCATCGGACAACTCCATATTCAGTATATTCTCTCATGTGCCCTGTCAGCTCTGTCACTTCAATTTGCCAGCCGTTCGGTTGTTTTATTGGTTTGCTTTCAGTTCCCATGATTTCATTTCGATCCCATGGGCGGTTTGTTCGTTTAGCTTAATACGGCCATTTCGGGGTTTTTGGCTTCGGTGGTGTTTTTGTGCTGTCCCTGTTCAGGTCTCATTTTATTTGTTTTCTCGGGCTTTAGTACATACCTTTAGCTTTAGAGGACGTCTGTCAGATCTGTCAGCTCGTTCATTGCCTGGGCTCGATCAACCCATGTTAAACGCAACCGCAAAACCATCGCAGTCAAGTAATAGAACCTAAGCCTTCGCTGTCGCCTGCAACTCGGTGAAAATGAAATGGAGTTGTCTCTGCCATTAACCGAAAGCTGCTCTGTGAATCATTTTCAAAAAACCTTTGATTGAAGAGTTCCCAAAGTCTAAAGAGACCAGGCTCAGCCTTTTAAACTGTTTTAGTAAAATCCCCCAAAAATCGATTAGATCTTACCTCTTAGCTCAGTTGCGAAACGAGAAAGCAAGGCAGTACAGTTCCTTCCTTCGGCACAATGGTCAACACGGAAATAAAGGGTGGGCAAGTAGGCGAACCGTTCAACGTCCCGCCGTCCTTTGCGCATGGAAACATCTAGGCGGGAGACCGGCTGAGGCATGCGCCTGAAGAGAAAACGAAAGCCCTTTGCTTCCGTGTTGACCATTGTGCCGAAGGTAGGAACTGTACTGCCTCGCAGTCTCGTTTCGCAACTGAGCTAAGAGGTAAGATCTAATCGATTTTTTGGGATTTTACTAAAACAATTTTAATTCTTCAATCAAAAATGATTCACAGAGCAGGATTCCAATTCAGAAAGGGAAGGGGGGGGGGGAAGGTGTTACTGTCTACACCTTTTTCCTTTTGTAAAATTGAAATATAATTGAATTTACGCACTTGATTTATAAAAATATGTGTAACGCCGACAATCTTTGCCATCATTTGCATTCACAGAGTTTAAAAATCAAAACAATAAATAGAGGATATTACATGGCCGCGCGGGGATACGAATTTTATCTTCGAGTGCTGAAAGTATCTCTCACGAGTGAGCGAAGCTCACTCGTGAGAGATACTTTCAGCACTCGAAGATAAAATTGGTACGTGAGAGATACTTTCAGCACTCGAGGATAAAATTCGTTTCTCCGCGGTATATGGTATTTTTGTATCAAAAGATTTCGACTGATCATAAGAGTTGAAAACAACAACCAAGAAAAGTTTACAACTTCACATTTTTCTCATGTGGGAAAATTTTCTGTTTTATTTAGACTCGATTTAGACAAGATTTTTTTATAAGAAAGTTGGTTGGATAACTAAGGGTGCTGCTACATACATGATGCTTTGCGAAGTTTTTGTAAGCATAGTACTGACAATAGTAAAGTTAGCACCTCTTTGCATTCCGACTAGCCTGCGAACTGCAGACGTATTTCCGGTCATCGCTTCAGGCTCCCTCCCTTTTTCGGAGGTTACTGTGGTAAGTAAATTAATTACCATTTAATAGTGTGAGTAGCATAATCAGTAAATTTGCTACCATGTATTCCTTGTACTGCTCACCCTTACACAGGTAGAATACAAGACTAGCAAACATAGTTATTAATAAAAAACGTATATTTATACTGTGATTGTAGTCTTGAATAGGACTGTTGTTTAACAGTCTTATAGAGGGCTGCACTCTGCAATATATTGCTTATGTATATATAGAATATAATTTCCCATTAATATGTTGTCAAATTAATGTAAAGGAGTATTTACTTGTGCTATTTTGTGTTTAAGTTTTTGGAAATAAAAACAACAACGAACCCGAAAGGTATATTGTCAAAGAAAAAAGACCATTAGGATTTGACGAATAAAGGCAAAAGCGTTTGTTTTAAGTTGTATGTTGCGGAGAAATTCAATGTGTACGAATCGTATTGTCTGAATTATCAATTATCAAAGTTTTTTTCACAAACGAAAAAAGGATACCAGTGGTAAATGTGATACGGTTGAGTGAGATAAAAATAAAGTGTATTTCTTGGTGAGTGGCCTTTTAATTGGTACGACTTTTAATGTTACTACTGATGAAACTGCATCTCATTAGTGAAGAAAGGGCTAATTTTAAGGGGTACGAGTCATAGAAGCCGAGCAACTGCTGGACAAACCGTACACCGAAGCAATAGGAACTATATCCTGGTGTAACACAAATTGCGGCTGTTTCGTCCGAAAGTCGATTTGCGTTCAAGTTAATTGGTCAACAACATTTTTGACCACCTAACATTTGATACTGACCCTTTCAAGCTAATTGAAAGGGCTAGGGTCATTCTATTCGACAAATCGAGTCCTATGGATGCCGGTTAACAGTTCAACTAAACTCTTCCGCCAAAAAAAACGATAACAAATTTACAGAAGCAACCAAACAACATTATCAACAGAGATACAGTGACAACCTTCCACTACGCAGTTTAAACTGACAACATTTATTGCAGATGGGTGATTTTTCTCCTCGGCATTCGTTTTTTGCATCCTCTAATAATGACAGATTTGGTAAAACGCTTTAGAATAAAAGTCATCGATAAAAACAAGGCGTAGGATCAAAAGCACGGTGCATAAGCAGAGAGGGGGTTTAATCTGTTTGAGTGTTTAGAGTCGGTCTCTTTTCTTTATCAGGACCATCCAAATTTTCCACAGCATTTGTTAAAGGTGGTAAATTGCTCCTTACATGTAAGAATTCATGGTCGGTTTTTGATATATTTTTCAGCACTTTATATCGTCAGTGTTTCCTAACTCGGGTTAGCGGATTTTTGTTATTAAATTCGCTCATAAAGCTGGCAGCCCCTGCCATAAACAGCACAAACAATGCATTTTTAGTCGCCTAAAGGGGCTTTGTTTCTATAACTTTCATCTCTTCTGCAATGTTTTTCCTTGTGGATTTTAACACATGCCTCCTCCCTTTTCTTCAAGATCGTATAGACCTCTGCATCCGGTGTACGATGACAAAAGATTTCTTGTCTTTGAATGGTATTTATTCACATCACGGTATAAAAACAGAGGTACTGAAAATTACAGAATTAAAGCCCTCTTGAGTCAACACCCAATGCGTTGTTTTTTAATTAAGACTGTTCGTTTTAATCTCTGTTTTTACTCTTAAATCCTTTAAACATCAAACATAGCAATTATTATCACTTCACGCGGCCAAATGACATACTACCCTCTCTAAAACGCTCCTCCGTTTTCGGGGGCCAAACGGCAAAGTGCGGGCTCTAAATAGAGTTTGCAGCCCGCAACATGATTTCATGTTAAACAATCTTTCCTTATGAAATAAATTTGTACGATTTGGCCTTGTGTCGCTTCGCTCGGGCGCAAATGATGCTACTCGGGCCACAAAAAACTATATACCCTCCAAAAGTCATGTGATTGTCCTATTTTATTCCATTTTACTCGAAAAGATGCCCCTCTACCACATGCTTACTTCTCAACCTTTCAAGCTGGAATGTGGACAACAAGTGAGCGCTCTGAGCAGGTAGAAACATCTCCTCAACCAGGGACCTCACTTTTTCGCGCTTTTGATGAGATCGCTTGTAACAGGTTCCTTTTTCGTGCTTTAAAGCTTTGTTTGGTTAAGTGAGAAATGGGTGAAAAAACGAACAATATTGACGTCAAAATATTTTCAGTTGAAAGCTGAAAATACCACCTTTTTTTCAAAAAGGTACCTTGTTGTGACTTTTCACTATATCGACCAGCAATCACAAAAATAGCTAACAATTTTGCATTTTAATCTATGGAAAGTAAATGCAGAAACTTGATGCTTTCTGCTCTTGTCAACTAGCAGAGTTAACTTTTTTGTAAAAAGGTCGAATTGTCGGAATCTTTTACTGATTGTTTCCTCGTAAAACAAGCAGAAACGTACTTGCACTTGTCTTTGCATTTGCGTAAACAAAACAACAGTAACAACAATCTTTAATGAATTTCATGCAGTAAGTTACAGTTGTCTTGTCCACACAATTAGCAAAGATTCTATTCTAGGCGAGACAATAATAGTTTACATTTATATTTACAATAAATGGTTATAAGAAATAACACGCAAACACTCACACATAAAAATAGAGAAGAAAGAAAGAAAAGAAGGGAAGGGAAGAGAAAAATGAAAGAAACGAAAGAAAACTCACGATAATTTAACAAGTAATGAAATAAACTATAAATAAGAGGACACTATAAATAGAAAACACTATAAACAGGCGAAAGAGAATTCTTAAAATATTATGGTAATAGAACTAAATAACTATCCTTTATTATCTTTCCTTAAACAAGGCTTTTCAAAGATAATTACAAAAAGTATAATTACAAACAAAATGGAGTACAGTAAATATATAAACATAGGCACGTTAAACGTGCATGAGCTATTTTGAATGCTTCAGTGTAACTTTAATGCTTCGGTGAAACATTACCAAGGGTGATGAATCTACCTCTTTCTTCCTAAATGTAGATTGGGTTTTCATGCGAAATTGCGTACTGCGGTACATAAATGAAAACGCGAAACGCTCAGCTGAGTCGATCCTCAAGCTATATATTCACTTTCCTCTGTCTTTCCCTGTTACATCATGCAAGTTAAACAAATCATTACAGTGAAATAAATTTCTACTCACCAAACGTTGATTAGAAGGAAAACTCTAAGGTTTCCTCGGAGTTTCTTAAGCCAAAATGTGACTCATCGAATACTGAATAGTTACGAAATACCAGGATTTTTATCGTTGTGGTAGATGGTTGCATCATAATAATTCACGAGGTTTTCACGTGCGATTCTACTCAGCGAAACAGTCTTTAACTCCGACAACATATTTCTTCATGTTTTAAAAGCTATTGCTTCTTAAAAGACAAGAGCCTTTTTTAAGGCATTGGTTACAAAACGAAACAGGTCTTCATACGTCCAAGTTACTATTTATCATTGTGAAAAGCCAATCTGCATGAGATGTACAGTCACACAGCTGGCACGTGAAAGTGTTGGACTTTGCCCCCTTTCGTGGTTCGTACGTGAGGGAATTCGAGTTATCATTCAGTAAACTAGTAAACAGATTTATAAAAATAACTCATGCACACAATTTGCATGTGAAGATGTTGGTCTTTGGCCCTTTTACATATTCGTACGTAAAAAAAAGGCAAATTGTTTACTACAAAATTTTCTCAAACGATTTTACAGGGGCGGATCTAGGGGGAGGGTGCAGGGGGTGCGCCCCCCTGAGATGACCTGCGGTTTTCTAATACAACTGGTATTCTGCAAAAAAAAAAAAATTGGTTTATTGGTGTTGAAGTCAAGAGCAAGAGACGAGTGCACCCCCTCCTAAAAGAAGTCCTGGATCCGCCCCTGTTTTAAGAAATCACCTCGGTTTCATTATAACATCTGCAATTAAATTATGTTTCATGCAACGTCAACGTTAACATTTGTGAAACAGTCTTTAACTCCGACAACTTATTTCGTCATGTTTTAAAAGCCACTGCTTCTTAAAAGACAAGAGCCTTTTTTAAGGCATTGGTTACTAAACGAAACAGGTCTTCATACGTCCAAGTTAATATTATTATTGTGAAAAGCCAATCTGCATGACATGTACAGTCACACAGCTGGCACGTGAAAGTGTTGGACTTTGCCCCCTTTCGTGGTTCGTACGTGAGGGAATTCGAGTTATCACACAGTAATCTAGTAAACAGAATTATAAAAATAACTCATACACACAATTTGCATGTGAAGATGTTGGTCTTTGGCCGTTTCACAATTCGTACGTAAAAAAGAGGCAAATTGTTTTACTACAAAATTTTCTCAAACGATTTTAAGAAATCACCTCGGCTTTATTACAACATCTGCAATTAAATTATGTTTCATGCAACGTCAAGGTTGATAGCCTAACATTTATTAACTTCCAAGAAAATTATCAAACTGCTGAAATATATTTCTACTTATATCATGTTGCTCCACTCAATATAACATTATCTAATTATTGTGTCAACCAGCTTCTTCCAATTTTATTCCCTAACGCTACTGTTTCTACTGAAGTTACGCGTCTTTACTAAATAGAACGAAAAAGGTCGGTTGAACTCTTTAAGCGAGAGAATAATATTTTTAAAGCTTGTTTACAGGATTAACAATACTCGATACAGCTTTCAAAAATATAAGCTGCCTTTTAAACTTCTAAAACCACATTTTATAGGGCGCATACTTTCGAATTAAAGTCTATATCTAAATATCAATTATTGCTTCATTGGAAGAGATTTGAAAATATATGATCTTTTATACTCTACCCAGTTGTAGCAGGTGAAACAGAACTCATACTGACGTGCGTTGTACCGATAGCCGAATTAGGTCAGAAATGCCTCGAAACAGCATCCACACTTAAATATGAACCCTTAAACAGCTGCATCACTGTTCACAGCGTTTGAATCATGAAGATATTTGATGTACTGCTTCCAAACACCTGTACCCGTAATAAAAAACGAAAAAATTGTGAAGGATCAAGATGGCGGTCTCAAAGTGCCCTTGTTCGACCTTTACCAATGTCATGTTTAAATAGATGCCAAGATCTCATTGGTTCCTAAGCATCAACTAATAGTACCTTCAACCTTATTGGCTCTTGCAACAAACATCCGAACATACAAAGTTACAAAGATACAAAGTTACAAAGCCACAAAGATACATACGCTCACACCACTGACATATGAGCTATTTTTTCAACATAGGCACGTTAAACGTGCATGAGCTATTTTGAATGCTTCAGTGTAACTATAATACTTCGGTGTAACCTTACCAAGAGTGATGAATCTACCTTTTTCATCCTAAATGTAGATTTGGTTTTTGTGCGAAATTGGGTATTGCGCTACATAAATGAAAACGCGAAACGCTCATCTGAGTCGATCCTCAACCTATATATTCACTTTCCTCGTCTTTCCCTGTTACATCTGGTGCAAGTTAAACAAATTGTTGAAGTAAAATAAATTTCTACTCACCAAACGTTGATTAGAAGGACAACTCTAAGGTTTCCGCGGGGTTTCTTAAGCCAAAATGTGACTCATCGAATACTGAATAGTTACGAAATACCAGGATTTTTATCATTGTGGTAGATGGTTGCATCAGCATAATTCACGAGGTTTTCACGTGCGATTCTACTCAGTGAAACAGTCTTTAACTCCGACAACTTATTTCTTCATGTTTTAAAAGCTATTGCTTCTTAAAAGACAAGAGCCTTTTTTAAGGCATTGGTTACAAAACGAAACAGGTCTTCATACGTTCAAGTTACTATTTATCATTGTGAAAAGCCAATCTGCATGAGATGTACAGTCACACAGCTGGCACGTGAAAGTGTTGGACTTTGCCCCCTTTCGTGGTTCGTACGTGAGGGAATTCGAGTTATCACCCAGTAATCTAGTAAACAGAATTATAAAAATAACTCATGCACACAATTTGCATGTGAAGATGTTGGTCTTTGGCCCTTTTACAATTCGTACTTAAAAAAAAAGGTAAATTGTTTCACTACAAAATTTTCTCAAGCGATTTTAAGAAATCACCTCGGCTTTATTACAACATCTGCAATTAAATTATGTTTCATGCAACGTCAAGGTTGATAGCCTAACAGTTATTAACTACCAAGAAAATTATCAAACTGCCGAAATATATTTCTACTTGTATCATGTTACTCCACTCAATACAACAGTATCTAATTTTGTGTCAACTAGCTTCTTCCAATTTTATTCCCTAACGCTACTGTTTCTACTTAAGTTACTCATCTTTACTAAATAAAATAGGTTTCAGAAACTATAATACTTAGTATGCAGGAAGGATGTATTATGTTGTTCACTTATTATTCTTTTTTTTTTGTTTTGCCAGAACGAAAAAGGTCTGTTGAACTTTGTAAGCGAGAGAATGATATTTTTAAAGCTTGTTTACAGGATTAACAATACTCGGTACAGCTTTCACAAAAATAAGCTGCCTTTTTAAACTTCTAAAACCACATTTTATAGGGCGCATACTTTCGAATTAAAGTCTATATCTAAATATCAATTATTGCTTCATTGGAAGAGCTTTGAAAATATATGATCTTTTATACTCTACCCAGTTGTAGCGGGTGAAACAGAACTCATACTGACGTGCGTTGTACCGATAGCCGAATTAGGTCAGAAATGCCTTGAAGCAGCATCCATACTAAAATATGAACCCTTAAACAGCTGCATCACTGTACACAGCGTTTGAATCATGAAGATATTTAAATGTAATTCTTCCAAACACCTGTACCCGTAATAAAAGACGAAAAAATTGTGAAGAATCAAGATGGCGGTCTCAAAGTGCCCTTGTTCGACCTTTACCAATGTCATGTTTAAGTAGATGCTAAGATCTCATTGGTTCCTAAGCATAAACTAATAGTACCTTCAACCTTATTGGCTCTTGCAACAAACATCCGAACATACAAAGTTACAAAGTTACAAAGCCACAAAGATACATACGCTCACACCACTGACATATGAGCTGTTTTTTCAAAATAGCTCAAAAAGTGGATTGGTAAAATTATCTGAGAGCTAAAAATTAACCACTATATACGATCATACATAAAATACAAGAAACATCGTTTATAAAGTTCTATGCTGGGTAGCGGGAGCCAATTGGATTTGAGAAAGAACGGAACGGCATGTTCCTTTGATTTCCCAAAGCAGATGAGACGGAAAGCCCTCTTTTGTAAGAGGAGAATTTTTTCTCGATACTTACTAGCGCAGTTTCCCCAAGAACAGATACCATAAGTTAGATAAGGGACAATTAGTGAGTTTATTTTTGCCCCCGCAAGGATTTCGCCCAGAAGGCGAAATCCCGAGGAGGCACTCTAGTAAATCGCGCGTATATTAAGGAAGGTACTTACAGTTGAATTATTGCCCCGGCAGGGATTTCGCCCAGAGGCGAAATCCCGAGGAGCCACCCTAGTAACTCGCGCGTATATTAAGGGCAGTACTTTCAGTTCAAATATACAGTCAGTATACTAGAAAAAATCTCGATTTGCTCGAACTGGGGCTGCGAGGAATCGGTAGGTAATGATGACGTTTCTATTGTTTGCGCCCGCAAGTACGAAATGGTTAGGATGACGTAAAGACAGAAAATCCCGAAGAGACCGCTCAGGTAGATTTTGTGACATTTATTGTGCAGTCATACTCTGATACTCTTGCGTTACGCAGTGACATTCTGTGGAGCAGTTGTTTTGAAAGTTATAGCCTGTGCCAGGCTCTCAGATAGTATAGTGGGAAGGTATTAAAACGAGCAAAGTGAAAATAAGACGCGCACAACTTGGGAAAGGGGGCGGTGGCGGCGGGAGAAATGGGAGATAAATACAGGAAACGCAAGGTTCCATGCACAGTTTCAGCTCGATTTATACCACAGGTAACCCAAGCTCGAAATATGAGCATCGGCGAGCATCGGCATTGTTGCGTAACATTCAAAAAATAAGGATTTGTATGGAAAAAAACCTATCGGTCCTATCGTTTCTTTAACCTATGAAAATGAAAGGATTTCAATAAAAAACAGCTTACCTTACTTAAAATGTGTGTTACGTTTCTCCTGTGTGGTCCACGGGCCGCATAAAAACCCATAAAACGGGCATAAATCGGCCCGTGGACCACACAGGAGAGACGTAACACACATTTTAAGTAAGGTAAGCTGTTTTTTATTTTTCCCATACAAATCCTTATATTTTGAATGTTACGCAACAATGCCGATGCTCGCCGATGCTCATATTTCGAGCTTGGGCTACCTGTGGTGTAAATCGAGCTGAAACTGTGCATGGAACCTTGCGTTTCCTGTATTTATCTCACCTATTGTATGGAATATGTGTGAACATCTTCATTATGAATCGGTATATTTGAAAGAGCTACAACGAGCAAGAATACTATTAACCGACAATATACAGAACGGGGGCAGCTGTAGTGTCAACTATTACTAGCATATATCTGAAGAAAAGACGACGCGGGATATAGTGTCGGATCTTAGCAATAATTCCTAACGAATTCCTAACGAAACTAGGGGTCTTAAAGGAGCTGTGTCACGGCAGTCCAGTTCATTTTGTATAATTTTGCCAATTACTCGCCCTCAATCGCTATGGAACTTAAAGTAAGCACAGAAATTACAAGTAAACGACAAAATCAGAGATCCGGGACAAACAAATATGTCTCCTGAGCATTATTTTTGAAGATGCAAGCAGCAGGGGTCAGCTTTGAAAAACTGTTAGGCTAAACAGTTTTCAAAAACCCTAATTTCAATCCGTTTCAATCTTCTTCA
>CALNXK010000071.1:2040000-2047500 GCA_942486035.1 Porites lobata | reverse complement strand
AAAAAAAATAGTCCAAATTTGGGATGAAAAGAGTAGATTCTTGGAACGGTTAAACTTAACCATTCAAAATATTTCAAAAACAATAGGACATGATAAAAAAGCGGAAAGACTTATATTTACAATAGAAAAGGTGTTAAAAAATTAATTACAAGCTACAATCTACATTTATGCTGTGTTTTAATTATCTAGTTCTAGCAAATACTTAAATGTCTTTGCTTTAAAAGATCCAAAATTTAGGCCATCAGCCCGTAATCCTTTGGGTAACTCGTTCTAATCCTTTGCTTCTGTTACTTTTCTCCATTCTTAAACAGTCGCTCGACAGCTGGCTCGATTTCACTTTGTAATTTTGCAAATTACATTTATGTTCCTGAAGTTTTTCGACTACGACTCTACATCCCTGTAGCCACATCCCTGATGCTTGGTGCTCCGTCTTAGAAAATAGCCAAAATACCGATCAAAAGTGAATTATCATATGACAATTCGCCCTAAGCTAATTCCTTTCGTGAATAAATTTGATGAATTTTGGAATAAAATTCTGAGCTTTAATTTTAGCGAGACACAATTAAGCCCCGCAGATATATACTACATGTTTTGTGGTCGCTCAATAGACCGTTTCACACCGCTGCTTATCTAAAGCCGGTAAAAGATTTGTCCAGAAATAAAAGATAGATCTGCAAAAATGCTGTCTTTTCGAACGTAAATGCAAACTCCACCACCACCCTTGTGAAGTCCGTCAACTCTGAACAGTTTAGAGATGTAACGGTTGAGTTCAGCCAAGTCTCAGAGATTGTCATTGTCAAGATTTCACTTTTGCCTGAGTTTGCAAGTTCTGTAAGTTTAAGATGCGCACTGTTTCTAAGCGAGCAAGTGTTCAAGTGGATGATTTTAAGCCCGAAAACTAGATCGACCGTTCCAATTACTTAAGATGCTTCGGAGCTGAGAAATTTGCTCGGTGTTTGCTGACGGTTTGGTTAACCCGCTACACGGAGCGAAAGGTATGCAAATTAACTCCGCTTTGGCTCGGGGCGCCACTCTTCTATATTTCAGTATCCCTGTAACCCATCCCTAAATAGTGCTTTGTCTTAGATGAAAAGGAAACTGGGGTCACAAGTGAATTATTATATGGCAATTCGCTACAAGCTAATGTCTCTAATGCCTTTCTGTTGCGATAAATCAGTAATGGATTCTGAGCTTATACCGAGAAACAAACTTTGTCGTAACAAAGCGGTCAGCATTTTGGCTGGACTCGACCAGCCGATGCTAAACTTATAATAATCGGACTCGAGTGAGAGGTTAGTTATCGAGCAAACTCGTTTTCTTCATCGCCGAGCTTGGAGCTCGGAGCTCGAAGCTTGGTGGCAAACGACGGATGTTATGAACCGGGTTTACGCCATGAGCCGAAAGGTGCTGTGTAAAGCATGTTTTTTTCCAAAAAATCTTTGATTTAAGGGGGTTCTCTAAGGAGGCTATTGTCATATTGTATGAGATCAGCCTCAGCCTCCCTATTAGGGCAAATGTGAAATCAAAATAAGTCTTACCTTTTACCTCAGTTACGCAACGATCAAGAGTGTAACGCAACAACGTATCTTCGCCACCGCACTGATCGAAATAGAGAAAAAAAACGAAAGCGGAACTGACAGGTGCCCGCGAGTAGTCGCTTTCTCCGGTGTTTGACCTGTCTTAGAACTCATGCGCAGTTTCCTTTGTGTAGGTCTGAAAGCAGGTGTCATTTAAAATGTGTTTTTAGTGCTGTTCGCAAGGCAAAAAGTACCCATTTCTACTTTCAAGTAAATTAATAAAAAGGCCGTTAACTAATTTTGCAAGTCTCCACGGGACGAGACTAAGAGAGAACCTTGGAAGGAGGTTCCAAGTTGCCCGTCCCCCCAATCTCGTCCCCAGAGCCCGTCTTTTTTTAGGCTGAGTGGCTCTGGAGACGAAAATGCCCCTCCCCTCTCTGCTCAGTTTAAGGCGGTGCATGTGCTGCATGGTAAGTTGAAGTACAAAAAAGAATTTATTCTTTGCTTTAATCACGGAAGAAAAGAAGACCCCAAAATGACAAAACCTTTTGCTTCCTCATAGAACGTTGTCATGTTCTGACTTTTAGACTTGAATAGGAAAACTGCGGATTGCATTTTTATGTTTTTTTGTCCCCTCAATGATTACAGACTGATGGTAAACATAGACACGTTTGAATTGAAACGTGTATGAGCTATTATGAATGCTTCAGTGCAACCGTACCAAGAATGTTTTCTTTTAAATAGAGACTATCTTTAGAGCAAAATTGGGTATTGCTGTACATTCATAAAAACGCGAAAAACGCTGCGCACAGCTGAGTCGATCCTCATATTATAGATTCATTTTTCTTTGTCTTTCCTCCGGACATCTGGTGCAAAATTAACTAATTGTTAAAGTATTATGAATATCGACTCACCAAACGTTGCTTACATGCAGGGAAGACTCGAAGGTTTCCAAGTTTCTTTATGGTTTCTTATGATATGTAGCTCGTCGAATATCGATTAGCTGAGAAATGTCACGATTGTCATCATTGTTGTAGATGGCTGCATCATCATTATTTAGAGGTTGTCACACTCTGACGACTTGATTCTACAAGTGTTAATGTACAGATTTAGGCAGGGCTAAAAGCGAAGCTCACTGACACCACCTTTATTTTATAAGGTTATTTGGACAGCCCTGAAATATAATTTGGTGCTACAAAGGCCGCTTATAAGACACGATAGTCCTCCTCCTCGGAGGCAGCCAATTTACACCCATTCATCTGTCTTTGTGTTCGACAAGTTTACTTTACAAAATCTTGACGACATATCTGAGGGAGTGTAAACCAGCCTTATATACATGACAACTGAGGTAAACAGTACTATTAGGCGCTATTTGTTTATCGTACAGACTTCGAACAGAATTTGTTATTTTTTGTGCTATTTAGACCTATAATTCTGTAGTTTTTGACATTTTTACAAGACAAATTGCACTCAATCAATATTCAGGACGATCGAAGCACGCACTATCCGTTGCACAGCAAATTGTTGACCACATTCAAAAAAACGTTTTCATGAAGAGAATTCAACAATCTCTGGAAGTAGTATGTAGGGTAATAATGGGCTTTTAGCGAAAACTTTCCAAAAAAGCCTATTTTTATTTAATTCCAAAAATCACCCGTACAGCCAGCCGGTTCTGACTTTTGACAAGCGGCAAATTTGCAGTGCGAGCTGATGCGTGTTTGAAGGAACAGTAATAAGAATATGATAAAGAATTTATCAGCCTCCTCCTCAGGCGCCTCGTTTTTCGCGAGGCGAGCGCGAAACGGGTGACTGGTGATGAACCGCAAGGGACCATGGGAAGGGTACAGTCGCCCGTTGTCTCCTTCCCGCCTTCCTTTGCGCGCACATTTTCATCAAAAGAGAGACGTCTGGGTACGAGGCAGGTTTTATTATGGGTAATCATTGAAAGCGTTTGTATTGATTCGCGCGTTATTTTGAGTACTCCTGCATGCGATGTTCATGTACGACTGAAAACAAACGGCACAGCGATTAAAATTGCGAAAAAGACTACTAACAATCAAGACAGGAAATATAATTCGGTGAGACATTTACAGAGACAATAATTTTTATTCACGAAGACAAAATGATTGAGAGTAAAGTGGTTCTGAAAATCCTGAGTCATGTTTAAAACTTGCAGATTTAAGTTTTAAGCCGGCATCCCAGTGTTTGCTATTTTTCAAGATGAACTCGAGGCAAGAATATCGCTCAAAGCTTTCTTTTTACAACCAAAATTATAACTAAATATTCTTTAGAACGTTCAGTTCTTTCTATTTTCGGTTAGAAAATGTCTTAAGACTTTTAAAGTTCTGTAAGCGTCAAATCATTGTCTCAAATCTTACAAACGTGCATAAACTAGCCGCATAAACTACGCTAGTGCTCGACTTCATGAAATTTAATACCAGAAACATAAAATGCAATAATTACTCAGGCTTACTAGTCGAAAAGCCCCCTACCCGCCGCGGTATATCGTCCTTAGTCAGTTCAGTGTACGACCCCCCTGGGGTACGCCAGACCTTTCGTATTACCTGCTAAAGTTGCAAGGAAATAGGAGACGTCTGCACGCAGGCATCTGCTAAAGTTATTCTGCAAGACCTGTGCTGTCGGGGATTGAAATCAGGGACGAGGTGGTCCCCGACCAAGACCTGAAGAACTGGCAACAGCGGCTTCGTAATCTTCCATGGTTGGAAGAATTTTCTGTTAATCGCAGTTTTAAACCTAGTGGGTTTGGAGATGCTAGCAGTTGTGAATTCCACCACTTTAGTGACAGCTGTAGTGACACTTTGCAATTTGGCCACGGTGCAGTCACTTATCTTCGCTTAGTCAACGAACCAGGTCAGATTCATTGTACATTTGGGATGTCCAAGGCAAGGGTCGTCCCCCTCCCCTTAAAGAGGATTATTATACCTCGATTGTAACTATCTGCTGCCACTGTCTCTGTCAGACTTGACAAGATGATCAAACGAGAGTTAGAATTGGCTGTTGATCGATCGTTTTTCGGGACAGATAGTACATCGGTGCTGAAGTATGTTGCAGACAGTCACTCAAGGTTCCATACGTTTGTGGCGAACAGGTTGTCTCAGATCCAGGTTGTCGTTTTGGCGGCTAGAAGGGAGGTCAGTGCGTACTAGTCACGCGTGCGATTTTAAGGATATGTGGAAATGAAAGTCGGCCAGGCCCACAACTAGTCGAAAAGCCGGCTACGCTCCCGGTGCCAGTGAAATATGTGACGGAAAATAGGTTTTGAACGTCTTTGCTGCTAGTAAACGCCTTTGCTGCTTGCTGCTAGTAGGACTTATCTTTTAAGGACGTTCGCGCTAATAGTTTCTGCGCAACTTTTCTGCGCATCTCACTTAAGCGTTACGTGCGCGAGTTCGCGAGGTCCGCACAGGAAAAGTGTCACGCAAAGGTTTGTAAACAAATATGGCGTCCACGACGCAAAGTCAAAAAAGAAGTAAAAGTGGGAGATTCATAAAAGGAGTTGAAGTAAACCGACGAAAATCAAGCGCTGAAAAGTTTCGAGTTGTAAGTCAGCAATGCTCTAAAGGCGGAAAGGGGCTGGCCAATACGATGTTTGAACGTTAAGTGTCGTGGGACGACGAACGAAGAGTTGTAGAGATGCCGAGGTCTCTGGCACCCAGGGTGCCGCGTTGTTGTGGACTGAAGCTAATTAACAAATATAAATGAAAGTAGAAGAACCGTTAAAACTAGCCTTTTTAAAAGTCAAAACGGAAAACAGTTAAGGCTTGTTCTCTTCGTTGCATGACTCGGAATAAAAACTGCTGGCCCTTATAGGGAAAAACAAAGTACAAATAATGATAACCAGGTATAATTATTTACAGTTGCACGAGCCTTTATGGCTGAAATATTGAGGCTTATTGAAATGCTTTTATCAAACCCAATCAGCTCCAGGGAAAATTCAAATGTTAAAAACTAGAATATTCAAGTACGAGTGTTACAGTTGAACTACCAAGGCTTTTGAAACTACTTAATGTCCAAACATCATGAACATAAATACTCCTGAGTTGTTTAAAAGAAAGCACTTCAAGTACAAAGTTTCTTCCTAAATATAGCAAAGAGATAATTAGTAATACACTTGACATTTGTCAATCAAAAAATTTACAGTTTATTTACATTTACGGTACCATATATAAAGTTAAAACTTTGAACAGCAAAAGTGACAATGATAACAACCACTGAAGAGTTCGGTGGCCGAATCTCTAACAACTCGCTACACCTGAGATCAGTAAAAGAGAACAATTTTGCAAGTTCTTCAATCTACTACACTTCACTGGTGCTCACCTACAAGGCTCAATTTAATTCAAAATGTTTCAACACTGACGTATTTTCAAAATACCGTTATGCATTTAAAGCAAATTATCTAAATTCAGAATCACTGTAATGCAAAAACCTCCTACTAAAACTTGATTGGCTTGATTCTCAGAGTCTGGGTTCGAATTGTTAAGATACAGCCAGTCCTGGGACATACTTCCCAATAAAGGATCCCTTGATACCTCCTACAAATCCTCCCACAATCGGCACAGGAATAACAACTTGGCCAATAGATGCTCCTGCAGTAGATCCTGCCACATTTTAAGTGCCTGTTACGATTCGTTTTCCAACAGTTTGATCGAATTCTGATTGGCTGATTTTTCCCTCCTGCTTGTCTGAGTAGGCACAGTGTATATCACATAATATGTTACATATACATAAATATATACATTTTTATCTCGGTATTTTGAGATTTTAGATTTTTAACTTTCATTTCTTCTAGATGTATTTATATTTTAAAGTTACATTTTAACATTATCATTGTAAAGCGCTATGAAAGAGTAGCTGAATAGCGCTATATAGATTATTAAATTATTATTATTACTCCTGTATTTGCGAAAGCCGCAAGCCATGCTCCTGTGTTGAAGGCGTCTTTGACATCGTTTACTCCTGTCTCGAAAGCATCCTTGACATTGTTAACTTGTTCTGAGGAGGATATTCCTGTTTTACACCATAAGGCAAAATGCTCACAGTTATTGGTAACAGGACGGTATTTTCTTTCCCCTAGCTTACTCTTAGCTCTAGAAACAACAGTTTCGGGATCATAGCACCTGTCGTGTTTAATAACGTAAACGGATTCGTTTTCTAATTTGAACTTCCGTCTAACCACCACAGCCAATCCCGTTTTGTTTGGCGGGCTGCTGTTGCCCTGGCTTAATTGCTTTGCGAAATTGGAGTACTCAATGACGTTGACTTTACCATTTGATTTGTCGGTGGTCTCTACTATAGCGTGATGCCAGTATAAAACTCGATCGAAGCACAGATGGTCTCCACGTCGGATCTGGTCCAGCGAGAATGCACGCACCTTGGGTACTTTATGCTTTCTGCCACAGCTGTCTGTGTACCTGTAAACCCCTTTATCGGAGAACATGGTTGATGTTCCCTGTAAAGATCATTTTGAGAACAAACAATTGTTAACAGTGTTGATGTGGCTAACGTTACCAATTTGGAAAATAGTTCGATCGTTACCAAGCTGGAAAAGAGGTGGCCATTATCAAGTTCAAAATGTGCTAATAAATTTTCAGCCGACTTGTTGTGCATTTTGAGGCATTTCACGGTGATAGATATAGGGTGATTGTGTTTTGACAAATAATGTGACTAAACAAGAAGTGGAACTAAGGCGAAAGAAAAGGAACGCATCAACTACATTGGCTAGAAATTGTTCCCAAATTCTTAACAAAAACGGAAAACGGAAGCAATGAAAAACAAATAAATAAACTGAACAAGGCATAAAAAAAAGAAAACCTAGTTACAAATAACAACTACAAAAAGAAAACCAAAAAAAAAAAGAAAAGAAAAACAGATCTCGCCGCAAATCTATCATGCCGGAAACCCTGGCATTGATTTAAGTGTTTTGGCACTCCAAAAGTGCCACTTATGAAGCATTTTTAGACTT
>CALNXK010000071.1:1962500-2030000 GCA_942486035.1 Porites lobata | reverse complement strand
TGAACTTCCGTCTAACCACCACAGCCAATCCCGGATTTTTTGGCGGGCTGCTGTTGTCCCGGCTGAATTGCTTTGCGGAATTTGAATACTCAATGACGTTGACTTCACCATTTGATTTATCGGCAGTCTCTGCTATAGCGTGATGCCAGTAGAAAACTCGATCGAAGCATAGATGGTCTCCACGTCGAATCTGGTCCAGCGAGAATGCACGCACCTTAGGTACTTTATGCTTTCTGCCGCGGCTGTCTGTGTACGTGTATACCCGTTCATCGAAGAGCATGGTTGATGTTCCCTGTAAAGTTAATTTTGAGAACAAACAGTTGTTAACAATGTAGATGTGGATAACGTTACCAATTTGGAAAGTAGTTCGATGGTTACCAAGCTAGAAAAGAGGTGGCCATTATCAAGTTCAGAATTCGCTAATAAATTTTCATTCGCCTTCAGTGATGTGCATTTTGATGCATTTCACGGTGTTAGATTTAGGGTGATTGTTTTGACAAAAGAGGGACTAAACAAGAAGTCGAAATAAGCCGAAACAAAAGGAACACTCGAACTACATTACCTCAAAATCGTTCCTAAAATTCTTAACAAAAATGAAAGACGAAAGTAATAACAAATAAACAAATAAGCAAAGCATAACAAAACAAAGCCTAGTTGAAAACAATAAATACGAAAAAAAGAAACAGATCTTGCCAGAAAACCATTGATTTCGGGCTTCACTTCAAGTGATTGGTTGTAAGTAAATAATAGATTGGTAGAAAAAGTGACGCAAAAAGTCATCGAAACGTTATTTGCATCACTCGTTATAAAGTTACACGTGGGGTAACGTACGAAGCATTTTTAAACTTAATACGTTGGGCCAATTTGCCTACACTAAGAAATCGCCTCGGTTATGTATAAATTAAAAAATAGCTTATCACCTTCGCTCATAACAGATCAAAAGTGGTTACCAACCCTGATTTTATGATACCTCGATTTAACTCAGTTGCATGGGGTAAACATAGCTTGCGCAATCTTGGCTTTACGATTTAGGTGAAATGACGATTTAAAAATTTAGATAAAATGATCTGAAACATTGTCGGCCTTTCGAAGACGGATCGGGCGGACACTGATGGTCTCGTTCTCGGTTGCCATGGCGGTTGTTAACTTTGTGATAACTAGTATATACTACATTGGTTTTCGGGGGGATGGCGGTTGTCATGGTCGTTGGCGATCAGGGAGGGCTAGTGTTTGCATGCTTGGTCCGTTTTCGAGGGATTGACATTGTACCCATTGTTAATTGACAGCTGCTATTTTCTTAATATTAGGTTTAACACCATTGATAAATATTTAACAATTATTGGACGAGGTTGAGCAAAATATTGTGATTTGCCAGTGACAAGCAGATCAATTGACTTCTGCAAATAATTGATCTGCGAGACAGAATGAGCAGATTATTATTTGCAGCTATTAAAACAAGAAGTTGTGACGTGACAAGCGTGACTATTATCATGTGATCGGTCAGTCACGTGGTCAGCGGTACCTCGTGCAACCGCATCTCGGGCAAGAGCAGAATCGATCGCTCGGACATTAAAAGCTTCGTTGTTGTATTCAAGCTGTGAATTCAAACTGTGGTTTATTTCCTTCACATCTCAACATGGTGTTAGAAGTGAGTCTCTTAGCTACGTTCTAGGCAGATTAGAAAAGTATTTGACGCCAAGTGGGTTGAGCGGACAGCCGATCGAACAAGGAAAGTTGTTTACCGTGGCCACCATTCCTGACCATCTCAGTTTGCCAGATGCCTCCGCCTGATACTGCGGAAGGCGCTGAAGGAACGTCAGCCGTTGCTCCGTTGATATTACCTCCAATGAATCTTCCGCCACCAAAACCGCTTGTAGTGGATGATAATCTGGTTAGTAATTGAAAAAAATGGAAAAAAGTTTGGCAAAGGTATGAAATTGCGACTGGTATTTACAAGCAGGAGAATCTTGTTCGAGTGTCGACATTGCTTTCAGTCATCGGCGAGGAGGCCGTCAAAGCGTTTGGTACATTTGCTTGGAGTGAAGGTCAGAGTAAAAACAATATTACAGACGTTTTAGCAAAATTTGACGAATATTGTGAGCGTCGCACTCAAGTGATATATGAACGCTATCGCTTTAACAATCGTAAACAGGAGCAAGGTGAAGGTATAAGTGCTTACGTGACTGAGTTGCGAGTGATTGCGAAGAATTGTGCTCTCGAGGAAATCACACCGGACGAGATTCTACGCGACCGTTTGGTCCTTGGAGTCCGAGATGAGAAAGTACGAGAACGCCTTTTACGAATAAACGACCTGACCTTGTCTAAAGCCAGCGACATCTGCAAAGCTGCAGAACAGACCAGTCAGCAATTAAAGTTGATTGCCACTGGAACATATGAGTCAGTTGGTGCCGTTAGAACAGAACAGAAGAATGTGCCGCCTCAGAACACACGACGCCCACGTGATTCGCCTATCAACCGACCAGAATGTAGATCCTGTGGATATCACCATGGAAACCGCCAGTGCCCTGCCAGAGGGCAAACGTGCCACAAGTGTGGACAGAAGAATCACTTTCAATCAAAGTGCCGCTCAACCAACCCAAAGGTAAACAATGTAGAAGAAGTACCTGAAGCAGTTTTTCGTATAAGTCAAGTGGGAACTGGAACATGTGCTTTAATTACTATGGAAGTCGGCATGCAAAGTAGTCAAAGTAAAGTGACACTCCAGCTGGACACAGGTGCGGAATGCAACCTCCTCTCCCTGAAAGATTATCGACGTGTCACGGCTGATGAGGATTTAACACAACTCAAACGCTGCTCATACAAGTTTATTAAAACTTACACCAATGAACGGTACAAAATATTGGGGTCGACAGAACTCCCTACATGGCGCAATGTGTTGCAGTTCAACACTACAGAAGACGATCTTGCCCCACTGTTATCATACAGCACATGTATTGGACTGGGACTCGTCACAATTAATGACTGTGACAGCTCATCAAACTCCAGTGGCGGGCTCAAGGATACCCCAGGTGTACATGTAACAACCGGGATGGCAGACCCTCTGGAGGGATGCAAGGATGTCTTTGAAGGCTTGGGTGATCTTCCAGGCGAGTACCACATTGTCACCGATGACAGTGTTCCACCGGTGGTACACCCGCCCCGTCGTGTACCGGTCGCTCTACGAAACCAAATCAAGGAGAAACTTGATGAGAAGGTAGCCAGCGGTATTCTTGCACCCGTAACTGAACCAACCGAGTGGTTTTCCAGTATGTTGGTCATTGTCAAGCCCAACAAGCTACGCATATGTCTGGACCCACGTGATTTGAACAAAGCCATCCGTCGCGAACACTACCAGATGCCAACAGTGGAGGAAGTCTCGAACCGCCTTTCACAAGCAAAGAAGTTCACTGTCGTAGATGCCAAGGATGGTTTTTGGCAGAAACGTCTTGACACTGACTCTAGCGACAAGACCACCTTTAATACACCATTCGGGCGTTACAGATGGAAGAGGATGCCATTTGGCATCTCTTCAGCCCCCGAAGTCTGGCAACGTACAATGCATGAGTTTGTTGAAGACCTTGAAGGAGTGGAAGTGATCGCAGACGACTTCTTGATCGCCGGATTTGGCAGTACTGACCGTGAAGTAAACCAGAGTCTTGAAAGAAATGAGCGAGCCTTTCTTGAGAAATGCCGTCTGTGGAACTTGAAGTTGAACCGTGCGAAAGTGAAAAGGCACCAGACAAGTGTGAAATTCATGGGTCATCTCCTCACCTCTCAGGGGCTCATGCCTGATCCTGAGAAGATTCAGGCCATACTGCAGATGCCTGAACAAGTGTGAAATTCATGGGTCATCTCCTCACCTCTCAGGGGCTCATGCCTGATCCTGAGAAGATTCAGGCCATACTGCAGATGCCTGAACCGGACGATCTTACAGCATTGAAGCGATTCCTGGGGATGGTGACGTATCTTGCAAAGTTTATGCCCCACCTATCACAGACGACAGAGCCACTTAGACGTCTGGAGGACAAGAATGTGGAGTTCCAGTGGTTAGAACAGCACTCCATTGCAATGAACACGATCAAGAAGTTCCTGACAGAGGCACCCGTTCTTCGCTATTATGACGTAAGCAAGCCAGTCACTGTACAATGTGATGCTAGCCAGTCCGGCTTAGGAGCAGTATTGCTGCAGGAAGGCCAGCCTGTCTGTTATGCCTCCCGCGCTCTCACCGATACAGAGTCTCGATACGCACAGATAGAAAAAGAGATGCTCGCCATCACTTGGGCGTGTGACAAGTTCGACCAATACCTCTATGGACGTGACACAGTCACTGTCGAGACTGACCATGAGCCATTGAAGTCTGTGTTCAAAAAAGAAATTCACAAGTCACCCAAGCGCCTGCAGCGAATGCGTCTGGCCCTACAAAAGTACAACCTCGAGGTACAATACAAGAAAGGTCCACTAATGTACATTGCAGATGCTTTGAGTCTTGCATATTTGAAGACCACTGATGGAGCCCAGACCGAGTTCTGTGAGATACGTGCACTCGAGATGGTGAATCACGAAGAACATATTCAAGTTGAACCTCCCAAACGAGATGAGTTCCGACAGCGAGTCGCTGAAGACGCTGATATCCAGGAACTTGTTCGTGTGATCAAGCAAGGCTGGCCCAACAAGAAAAAGTGCCCTCCTGCTGTTCAGCCATATTATGACGAGCGAGGCGAGTTGATAGAGTCAGAGGGTTTAGTGTTCCGTGGAGAACAGCTTGTAGTGCCCCTTTCACTTCGTAAGGACATGTTAAACCAGCTTCACAGCAGTCACATCGGCATTGGAGGATGTATTCGCCGTGCCCGTGAAATATTGTATTGGCCACGAATGAGCGCTGAGATCAGAGACTTTGTCTCACGTTGTGCCATCTGCCAAACATACCGACCAGAACAGGCGCGTGAAGAGCTTCAACCACATGAGCTGCCTTCACGCCCTTGGCAAAAGATCGCCGCTGATCTGTTTCACCTTGGCCAGCAGACATTTCTGATAATGGTGGATTACTGGTCCAATTTCTTTGAAGTCGTTGAGATCCACAAGAAGACAGCACAAGCTGTTATTACTCAACTTAAGGTGCAGTTTGATCGCCATGGTATTGCGGAGGTACTGATTACGGATAATGGTCCAGAATTCGACAATCAGGAGTTCAAGAGTTTCTCCTCCCAATGGCAGTTTGAGCAGCGAACGTCTAGTCCAGGGTATCCACAGTCAAATGGAAAAGTGGAAAACGCCGTGAAAACCTGCAAAGGACTGCTCATGAAAGCTAAGGAAGACAAGAAAGATCCACTATTAGCGATTCTTGCTTGGCGAAACACCCCAAGTGAGGGATTCAGCACCTCACCAGCTCAGAGACTAATGGGCCGACGCACCCGCACTTTGCTACCAACAGCCGAAAAACTCCTCCAGCCAAACAGTGACCTGACGACCACAGCGAGTAACCTAGCAGCTAGGAAACGATTACAGTGCAAGCAGTACAATAGAGGCACCAAGAACCTCGCCCCCTTAAAAGCAGGCGATTCCATCCGCATGAAAAAACCCGGGGAGCAGAAATGGAGCTTAGGCCACTGCACACGCCCTCTTGGCCGACGGTCATATGAAGTTGAGGTGGATGGACGGCGCTTCCGCAGAAACCGCCGTCAACTGCGGTCTACTCTGAAGCCACCACCAGAACCAAGCAGCCAGATTGAAGAGCCTCATCAGACTGAGAATGAAATCAGGCCACCTGTCTTACCAGAGTCCCTGCAAGACCAAAACCAAACCCATCCTACCCCAGAGATCCAAGCGAATGACCCAATGTCCCCAGCACAGTCCGTCGCGGACAATGCAGAGCCCATCCCAGCTTCCCAGCCCAGGCGTTCCGAGAGAGCCAGACGCACCCCTGTCTGGCTTGAAGATTATGACTTATGTTGAACACTTGATCAGTGACTAGAACTTGCCTTTAGTTTATTGTACCAGTTTTTTTGTTGTTATTGTTCTGGCTAATTTTGTAAGGGGGAGGGATGTGACGTGACAAGCGTGACTATGATCATGTGATCGGTCAGTCACATGGTCAGCGGTACCTCGTGCAACCGCATCTCGGGCAAGAGCAAAATCGATCGCTTGGACATTAAAAGCTTCGTTGTTGTATTCAAGCTAAAACTGTAGTTTATTTCCTTCACATCTCAACAGAAGTAGCACATGAAGGGCTGCGAGCCAGTATTCTACTGGCCTAGATTTCAACCGTCTCCTAGAGTCAATGTAAGGGAGCTTTAGCAACGACGACGGCGACGGCAACCAGGACGTCAAAAAAGCAACAGGTTTATTACCCAAAACAACAAGTTTGCACGTGCATCACACTTTTTTGTACATTTCTTTGCTGTCCTTGCACGACTACGACGTGAAAATGCCTAATTGCAAGTTTTATGCAGGACGTAAACAAGCGACGACGAATCTCTTTTTCTCTCTCTAAACTTGAGTGCGGTCCTCTGGAAATCAACTCCAGGGAAATTCGCCTATACTTGCCATTTTCAGCAAATTGGAATAAACGCGACAAAGTTTGAGAAAACGGGAATTCATGTTAAAACTGACGTTTTCGCTGCCGTTGCCGTCGTCGATGCTAAAGCTCCCTTTAAACTCAATATTGAGACTTCTCATGAAGTGTCGTCCATCGACGTCCCTAGTCCTTTGCATTAAAATTAAATTCCGAAGACTGCGTTTGTAACACCCGCCGGTTCCTACGAGTTCTTGAAGATGCCACTTGGAATGATTAACTCTGCAGCAACCCTGAAGCGAGCTATGAAGAAATTAATTGAAGATTTAGACGACGTCGATTTTTACTGGGACAATATATTGGTTCATACACGCACCTGGGAAGAGCATATTAAAGCCCTCCGAGAGTTGTTTGCACGTTTAATGAGAGCTGGGATGACTATTAGACCAACTAAGTGTATTTTTGGAGCGAGTTGCGTTGATTTCTTGGGTCATCGACTAGAACAAGGAGTGCTTGGTCTACACGAGGAGAATGTCGAGAAGATTAAGAATGCGCCAAGGCCAGGTACAAAGAAGCAAGTTCGTTCATTTGTTGGTTTGGCCGGATATTACAGAGACTTTATCCCTAACTTGGCAGCTATTGCAGCTCCACTATCGGACCTGACACGCAAGGGTCAACCAACTAGAGTCGAGTGGGGTCAAGCACAAGAGAGGCATATCAGACCATCAAATTTCATTTGACGAATGAGCCAATTCTTCGTCTTCTAGACCCAGTGAAAACGTACTACTTGCAAACGGATGCCTCAAATACTGGGATTGGTGCCGTATTAATGCAGAAGCATGATGAGAAGCTGTTCTCCGTTTGCTACGCAAGCAAGAAATTGTCAAGTGCGGAAAGGAACTATTCTACGATTGAGAAAGAGTGCCTAGCAGTAGTCTGGGGTATCAAGAGATTTCATCTTTATTTGTACGGAGTTCCCTTTGTACTGCCGATGGATCATGAACCCCTAAAGTATATGAACAGTGCTAAGTTTGCGAACGGACGTCTTATGCGTTGGGCTATGTTTTTGCAAAGTTATACATTCAGAGTTGAAGCCATTAAAGGCTCAGAGAACGTTGGAGCAGATTACTTAAGTAGAACTGAAGAATAAGTTTATTGACATTGAACTGCACCTTATTTATCAATTTTTCTTGTTTAGGAGAAATTTAGGAAATTTCCTCTGAAAGGGGGTTATGTTACGAAAAATTGTATTGCGTGACTAGCGTGACTTCCTAGAAGCTTCGCGAGAGTTCGTAGTTTGTTTATTTTAGGATCTTGCGTAAGCGTTTCTAAAGCGGTACATTTTGTAATCTTTCTATAATTAGACCATTTGGAATGTTCTAGAACTTTATTGTAAAAGTATATAAGTAGGCCAGCTCGAGTTAAGTTTTAACTAGTTTTCACAAGCGAAGAGAGTTTGACGTTGGTCGTGTTTAGTCAAGTGTGACGAAAGCAGTATTTATTCAAGTTGGCGGAGGCCGTGTAAGTTTATCAAGTTAATTGAAGTTGGCAGAGGCCGTGTAAGTTTAACGAGTTACGTGCTGTTGTGGAGTTTTACTCCGTGGAAACTACGTTAATTTTTTTGGAATAAATCTTCTTGTTGCTGTTCCGACAACCCTGGGTTCAGTTTGGTTTGCAAGCTACCCGTCCTCTAAAAGATTACCCGCGTAACACAATCATTCCAGTTTTAACTACCTCTTGCCCAGTTCTAACTGTAGTTTGAGTCATAAGTTGCTTTGACATGGCACGAACTCCAGAACTTATGATTTGCTGTCCGTTGCCGTGAATAGTATGACTCACAAACTCTTTTGTTACCTCACGACTTACCTCTGTTTTAACGATCTCTTTTACTTCTGTACTTGCGACAACCTCTGGCAATGCTCTTGTGTCAAAGGGATCTTTGACATCGATTACTCCTGTATTGAGGACATCCTTGACATTGTTTACTCCTTTCTTAAGGAAATCCTTGACATTGTTTACTTGTTCTGAGGAGGATATTCCTGTTTTACACCATAAGGCAAAATGCTCACAGTTATTGGTAACAGGATGGTATTTTCTTTCCCCTAGCTTACTCTTAGCACTGGAAACAACAGTTTCGGGATCAAAACACCTGTCATGTTTAATAACGTAAACGGATTCGTTTTCTAATTTGAATTTCCGTCTAACCACCACAGCCAATCCCGGATTTTTTGGCGGGCTGCTGTTGTCCTGGCTGAATTGCTTTGCGGAATTTGAATACTCAATGACGTTGACTTCACCATTTGATTTATCGACAGTCTCTGCGACAGCGTGATGCCAGTAGAAACCTCGATCGAAGCATAGATGGTCTCCACGTCGAATCTGGTCCAGCGAGAATGCACGCACCTTAGGTACTTTATGCTTTCTGCCGCGGCTGTCTGTGTACGTGTATACCCTTTCATCGAAGAGCATGGTTGATGTTCCCTGTAAAGTTAATTTTGAGAACAAACAGTTGTTAACAATGTAGATGTGGATAACGTTACCAATTTGGAAAGTGGCCATTATCAAGTTCAGAATGCACTAATAAATTTTCAGTCACCTTCAGTGATGAGCATTTTGATGCATTTCACGGTGTTAGATTTAGGGTGATTGCTTTGACAAAAGAGGGACTAAACAAGAAGCCGAAATAAGCCGAAACAAAAGGAACACTCGAACTACATTACCTCAAAATCGTTCCTAAAATTCTTAACAAAAATGAAAGACGAAAGTAATAACAAATAAACAAATAAGCAAAGCATAACAAAACAAAGCCTAGTTGAAAACAATAAATACGAAAAAAAGAAACAGATCTTGCCAGAAAACCATTGATTTCGGGCTTCACTTCAAGTGATTGGTTGTAAGTAAATAATAGATTGGTAGAAAAAGTGACGCAAAAAGTCATCGAAACGTTATTTGCATCACTCGTTATAAAGTTACACGTGGGGTAACGTACGAAGCATTTTTAAACTTAATACGTTGGGCCAATTTGCCTACACTAAGAAATCGCCTCGGTTATGTATAAATTAAAAATAGCTTATCACCTTCGCTCATAACAGATCAAAAGTGGTTACCAACCCTGATTTTATGATACCTCGATTTAACTCAGTTGCATGGGGTAAACATAGCTTGCGCAATCTTGGCTTTACGATTTAGGTGAAATGCCGATTTAAAAATTTAGATAAAATGATCTGAAACATTGTCGGCCTTTCGAAGACGGATCGGGCGGACACTGATGGTCTCGTTCTCGGTTGCCATGGCGGTTGTTAACTTTGTGATAACTAGTATATACTACATTGGTTTTCGCGGGGATGGCGGTTGTCATGGTCGTTGGCGATCAGGGAGGGCTAGTGTTTGCATGCTTGGTCCGTTTTCGAGGGGTTGACATTGTACCCATTGTTTATTGACAGCTGCTATTTTTCTTAATATTAGGTTTTAACACCATTGATAAATATTTAACAATTATTGGACGAGGTTGAGCAAAATATTGTGATTTGCCAGTAACAAGCAGATCAATTGACTTCGGCAAATAATTGATCTGCGAGACAGAATGAGCAGATTATTATTTGCAGTTATTAAAACACGGTTGGACAAAATTGCGCATGAGCAGACCGTTATTCGTAGGCAGTTATTTGCAGCTCACGTGGTGGGCTCTTGGCCAATAAAAAGGAAGAAAAATTTGCATCGAATGATAATACCTATATTATATAATCGCTACTATTCCATTGTGTGAGTTATTTTAATCTGTATGTATTGTAGTGTGTTTTGTTTTTTAGTGTAATTTAATTAATGAGGCGTCCCCAATTCAGTGTTATTTTGGTCTTTCGTTCATTCGTTCGTTCGCTAATTCCTTCCTCCCTCCCTTCCTTCATTCATTCAATCAATCATTGACAGTCTTTAATCATGTTACACGTTAATCGGTCTGCCCAATTTACACTTTCCATGTTACCCTCGGTAACTAGTGTGGACCAGAAAACCCTAAAACCAGTAAAAGGTAGTAGAGAAATATAGCAAAAGTCGTTGCGCATATTGGATACAGGATGAGGCCAAAGCGAGACCAAAGGAAGATGAAGAGACTTCTATATATTTTGAAAGGTTCGAGTAGAGTCCAAGGCCAGGTTTTTCAAGTGGATTTAGATAATCTAGCTAGGGTTAGTGTGCAAAACTTGAATTCAGATAATATGTAAAAAGTAAATTCAGTTTAGCGGTTTTGTCTACAAACTGACGATTAGATGCTCGAAGAAAAATAGAGAAAATTATCTGTGAAATTACTTTTAAACAAAAGAAAAAGAAACGCAGATTAAGATTTAAACCCAAGTTAGCGCTAATCGGCCTTCGAACAACTGGGGGAAGAAGTAGCACATGAAGGGCTGCGAGCCAGTATTCTACTGGCCTAGATTTCAACCGTCTCCTAGAGTCAATATAACAGGGGCACCCAACGAGGATATAGTTCAAAACCACTTAACATAGCATTGTTGAACGTATTTTAGTATTTAAACGGTAGATATAGACATATTTTTATCCCCTAAAAACTTTTCATCTGTTCGGATTTCCTAGCTGAAAGTCTAGTGATCCGAAAATTATAGGGATCAAAACCTACCTTTTCGAAAATTTCAGCCAGGAAAAGGCTCCCGAAAATTCTAGGTGACCTTTTTTAGAGTAAATATCCGATTAAAATGGGTAATTATACCATTTTGTAGATGTTCGAAAATCCTAGGAGAGGCAGGTAAGCAAGAAATTTTACAACAAATGTTTCGAAAATTCTAGTTCTCAAATCGTCTTCCGAACAGTTATTTTCCCGAAAATTGCCGTTGGGTGCCCCTGATATAAGGGAGCTTTAGCAACGACGACGGCGACGGCAACCAGGACGTCAAAAAAGCAACAGGTTTATTACGCAAAACAAGTTTGCACGTGCATCACACTTTTTTGTACATTTCTTTACCGTCCTTGCACGACTACGACGTGAAAATGCCTAATTGCAAGTTTTATGCAGGACGTAAACAAGCGACGACGAATCTCTTTTTCTCTCTCTAAACTTGAGTGCGGTCCTCTGGAAATCAACTCCAGGGGAATTCGCCTACACTTACCATTTTCAGCAAATTGGAATAAACGCGACAAAGTTTGAGAAAACGGGAATTCATGTTAAAACTGACGTTTTCGCTGCCGTTGCCGTCGTCGATGCTAAAGCTCCCTTTTAAACTCAATATTGAGACTTCTCATGAAGTGTCCTCCAGCGACGTCCCTAGTCCTTTGCATTAAAATTAAAATTCATACTAAATGTATGATTTTCAACTGGTAAACAATGTCCCACTTTCACTATAAGCGCGCTTGCGGTGCTCAAACATTCAGAGTACAGAATTGTATGTTTTACTTGCCATTCGTGTTGCACTGTGTTGGAACATACAGTCAATGTATTGCAGTACTCTGGACGGATCTCTACGTGATCTCTTGTTTGTATATCCAGCCGGATTTTTAAAAGCGTTCACTTCCGTCACGCACTTTTTTTCCGTCCAAAAACTGCAACAAAAAGAAAAAAATCTAAAGTAGTCCGACAATATAAAAACTAAGGGTACAACCATTGTTTTTTCAATCTCTTCTCCTTCTTTCCGCCTCCACGCTCTTTCTATTTTTCCTTTCCTTTTCTTTTGCTAGTTTAGTCGCGGTTTTCAAGGGACCAAAACGGTTGTGTTCAGCCAAGTCTCAGAGATTGTTATGATTTCTATCAATATTCCCTGAGTTTTGCAGTTCTCTAAATTTAGGTAAGGGTGAGCACTATTTTGGAGCGAGGGAGTGTTCATTGGATGATTTCAATGTTTAAGCCCGAAAGCATCCTCTGTTTCAATTCATTGAGATGGGTATGCAAATTACTCCTCTTTGGTTCGGAGCGCACTTTACTGATATAATGTTGCTTCGGCTTAGATGAAAGCCAAACTGCCATCACAAGACGAAGTGACTTATTGACTTATTTAGCTTTATTCTTTCTTGTTACAAGCTAATGGTTTTTTTTGTTTCATAAAGTTAATGGCCGGATTTTATAATACTGCTGATATTGAGCACCGCTGTCATGAACTTATACTTAGAAACAAACTTCGTAACAAAGCATGATTCAGCTGATTCGTCTCCGGTTGGCTGGGCTCAGAATTACCCGAATGAGAGACCTATACTACTCTTTTTCGTCATCGTGGAGCTCGGTGGCAAACAATTCAAACAAAGATGTGATATGAGTGTTTCCGCCATGAGCAGAAATGTGCTGTGTAAAGCATTTTTTCAAAAAATCTCTGATTTAAGAGTTCCTAAAGCAGCTTATACTCTCACTAAGTAGACTATTATCTTTTGTATATCTGATGAAACCAAGGCAACCTCAGCCTCCTAAAACTATTACAGTGCAAATGTGAAATGATAGGTATTACCTTTATCTCAGTTTCTCTGAAGAAACCGGGAAAAAATAAAACGGCAAGGATCAAAACGAGCAAGTTGCCGAAGCGATCGAGGTAAAACTGATCAGTAAAAAAGCAAAACGACCGAATCAAGTGAAATAAACGAAACCAAACCACGCAACCGAAAGCAAAAGAAAACGAAGTTGTAGCAGTAATTTGCACAGACCTTTAGCTTCGTTATCAGCCACTAACAAATTTTCCTGTATTTAGAAATAATTAGCAAAAAAAGAAGAAGCAAACAAAAAAGCATCTACGTATATAAACTTTTAATATTTACGTAAATGTGGAAGTCGATCAAACAAAACGGACACAACCCAAGATTTTAAGCCAGGAAAATCAGTTATATTTAAGGGAAAATAAACGAACAGTTGGACGTCTGAATTATCTTAATCAAAATGTTGACATGCCAGTTTCAGCTCTGCCTCTTCGTTTTGCTGGTTTCGGTGGTTTTGTTTCGCTTGGTCCCCATGCATGATTTCATTTCGATCGTTGGTTTGCTCGCTTCGCTTCTGTTACACGGACGTTCCTCTGGTTTCATTTCATTTGTTGCTTCGAAACCGAAATCATTTCTTCAAATAAAAAAAAAACTTCTATTGATGATTATTTCTTAATATCATAGAGACCAGGCTCAACGTCCTAAAACTGTTATCGTAAAATGAAAAACTGTAAACAGTTAGATCTTACCTCTTACCTCAGTTACGAATTTCGGAAACAAGCCTTTGGCAGACAGATTCAGAGATAACAGTAAATTCCTTCTGCACAGTGATCAACGCGGAAAGAAAGGAAGAAAAAAAGGAACTTCCCGGCTTCCGCTTTCTCTTTCGGGACCCAGATGCTTCCATACTCAAAGGACGGTGGGAGACTGGGGGCTTTTCCCACGATGTCTCAAGAGCAATATACTCAATAGAGCGTTTTCACTCAAGTGGCCATCATCAATGCAAATTTATTGGAACAAATGAAAGCTTTTGCATAAGAAAAGAGTCCAACTCCCACAGGATTATTTTGGGACACCAACATGGCCGCCGTTTCATTGTTTTGGGACACCAATATAGCCGCCGTGACGTCATGTGAAAACACTCTATACTTTCTGGATCTTTGACCTACAGTCATTACTCCGACTAGATTATTACTCATTGTGGACTGGGATGAAAACTACATCCTGATCAAAAATAGACTGTATTTCATCTCCAACTGATTCGTATATAAACGGCCCTGCAGCGGCCAACTTTCAGAGTTCCGATTTTTCGCTTATACAAGACATACAAACACTGTACTTGTTACCTGTATCAGAGGCGGCCACCCTGTAGCAGTCCCATGTTTGTCTTTCCTTGTTATTTTTACCTGTATCAAGCGGCCAGTCGGAAACTTAACCATATGTCATTTTACGCGGTATTTTATTGTGTTTAAAATGCGATTCATCATCACTATAAAGAAATAACTTGTAAAAAAGCTACTGTAGGCTGATTGAAAGCCTTACAGTCAAGAAGACTTTTGCAGGGACTGATCAAACAACGTGAAATGGAGTTTAGTTGCGATATTTCGACTGGCCAATACCAGTCTTCATCAAGTGCAAAATAGCTGCAAGTAAACAAAAGAAGACAATAGAGTAAATACATAATAGTGCGTAGTATTCTACTACCTCTTTCACGGGTTAAGCGTGAAATCACTCTAGTCCTAAGTCAAGGGAGGGAGCTCATATAATAAGCCCCATGGTTTCAATTTGAGCTTCCTCGCCAGAAAAATACTTTTAATTCTTTTACCTACAACTTACGTCTCTTTAATATTTAACTAACATTTTTTTAACATATTGAATGTCTGTATGACCTGTATGTATATATATATATATATTTTTTCCTGGCAAATAAATAAACTGAAACTGAAACTGAAACTAGTATCGTTAACGCTTTTCAGATGTCCGCAAAGTTCTGAAGTACAGTAACATATCACGAACGCTAAAATAAAGTTCGTTTTAAATATGCTTCACTCTTTAGCTAGAAATTCTTCTTTAATTAGATTGTTCTTCAGCCATGTGATGGAGAATGAACCGCCTTCAAACTTATACGCGCAAGGGATTTCTAGGCCATGAACCTCCACTTCTTGTGAACTGTAAGTCATAGCGAAATACAGTACTGTATACCATAGAAGAGCTCGAGTAGAGGACAATTTATTGCACAGTACTTTTACACAATGTGACGTATATTATAAAGTTACGTTACAAGTTGGCACTGAACTTTGTTTAAAGTATTGATCGCTTGAAAGAGTGTTGATTGTGCTATTGTTTCTTGCATGAAGTGTTTTTGTATGAGACGCCATTAAAATTGACATTAGACCACGCCCAGTGAGTATTTTTAGTGATATCCGCCTTTGTGATCCTGTTTTAAGCGGTCAGTTCCTCAAGTCCCTGAGTTCCTCAGTTCCCAAGGGTGGCCGTTCGTCGCTCGAATTTTCTATCAACAACGAAAAGAAGAAAATACAAAAAGCAACAGGCCCGGATGTTCAAAAGTTGGATAGCACTATACACCGGATAAATCGCTATCCAGCGGATAAGTAATACGAAGACCAATTACGTTATCCGCTGGATGATAATCGTTTATTTAAAATCACAACTAGCAGCTACAAGCTGAATTACTTGTGTTATGAACATGTGACAAAAATTTAACCTTATAAAAATTCCTAACTACAGCACTAGAAAAAAAGTATTATATAATGATAAAATTACATCAAATCTAGTATGAAAGTACTATTCATTTTACAATTGTTGCTTATCTGCATAGTGTATTATAAAAGAATTTCCAAACCTCTTTGTTTTTACACGTGAGACTGAAAACATAGTCAACATACGTCTATTCCTAAAGTTATATCTCTCACTGCTCGTTTCGCGCGGGTAGCAGGCCAGCTAGTTTATGCTGGGTAGGCGCTCTCGGCAATTTGTTTAAACAGAGTGCTACATAATTCCTCGCGTCTATGAAAAAGTGTTTTTAAACCTGCATCTTCCAGGGCCTTGCTATACGAGACCTCTGGGAATAGAATTCTCAAGACTCTTTTCTGAACCCTCTCTATTTGGTCGGACAAATAGGCTGACAAGCTGGAATGGAAAGCCTGGCATGCATATTCTAGGACGGAACGAATGCATGCGCAATAAATTTGAATTATGGACTCACGGTGATTAGCGACTTACGCTGGATAGTGATGTATCCAGTGGATAGCACTATCCACCTTTTGAACAACTGGTGCCAGGCTTAATGGCGGAGCTCCACACGCGCGCGAGCGGAGACCCATGCATAGCTAAGAAAATTTGGTTATCTTTCCTTCCGAGAAATTTTTGTTGTCACATGACCGTACTTCTGTCCGACTGTCCGCACCACATGGCAACCAATGTGAAATCTCATTTCTCATCTCTCATTTCTAGCTGGTATGGGAGCCTATTGCACATCCATGTTGCGGTCAATTGACAGCTGTCAAAACAGGTATCCGCTGACCAATACCACATGACCATATCGCGGGCTCAGGTGTCAAGCCATCTAGGTCTCTTCTTTTTTGAAGTTATCTGCTGACAAGCTACCAGTTTCTAATTGATCGCAGGCTCAACTTTAGGTGGATTTCTTTGCGATGGGTACATGGTTTTTTTTGTGAAGTAGTAAGTCTAATAAATTTACAAGAGCCTTTTACCCAAAGCTCCTGAAATTTATTAATGGGAGCTCCCCTTTTTCCTTGGGTAAATCTATATACTAAGCATCATTTCATTCATCATTTTACAAGCCTTTGTATTAGAATAAATTTTAGAGGATACAGCAAGTTGTTAGCCGAGGAGACCTCGAGAAACCACCAGGCCTTTAGCAAAACAAAATCTGAACGTGCAATACACTTTTTAGTATATTTCTTTGCAGTCATCACACAACATTGTCAATTTTGATCAGATTGGTAACACGACCTGGTCATGGCTTAAATCACTTTTATCTCCAAGATTATCTTTTCATCAAAAGCGAGCTTCGTGACATAGATTTCATCATCATCATCATCAACCCTTAATCATACACAAAATCGTATCACTTTTACATGGTCTTTCTAGGATATTTTGTCAGAAATATCCAGGGAGAGTGTCAAAAGTCTACTTTCAATAATTATTCGTGGGTGATTTTCTATCCTAAAGTTTGAGAGTAGTTCTTTTATGTTGAAGGATTCCATGGGTAGGGGTGTCACTTTGAGTAACTTACCTATATGAAGCATGTTCGTACCTGAAAAAAATGTTCAAGGTTTAGGATAAAAGAAAGGAAAGGAAATACTAAATAATGGTGGAAAATAGTAAAGGTTGAAAAAAGCACAGTTGCTGCAAGTAATGTGACTTTGCTTATTTACTTTAAAAAAATACTTTTGCCTTTCATTAACAGAAAAATAATAGAAATTCATTTTATTTTACGGGAATTCAATAACAGCTTAGGAAGAACAGGGTATTACTTAATTTAATAGTTCTTTACCCATATAGAAAATGTTCCTGTAGAATGAAAATGATATCAACCAAATTTTGTCAGAGAGCACTGACAATAACAAATGTTTTGGTGATTTTTGCAGGCATAGCATTAAAACTTGAACACATTACCCAACTTTTTCAAGTCTCAGTCCAGGTCTGTCTTGACATCTCTTGAAACAGACGACAGGAAACAGTTTCAATGTCCAAAATTAATAGCCTTAAATAGCCAAACTGGACCATTATATTTGGAATTTGTTTGATGCGATGACAAGTTTTAGGTTCTTAAAAAAATAGTAAATAGTGTGACATCCGGCAGTGACCAGCTCCCAGTTAGAGCGCTGCACTGGTATCGCAGAGGTCAGGGTTTGAATCCCAGCAAGCCTGCTTTTTTCAGGCTTTCTTTTCACAAATGCGTAAGTTGTGTATTTAACTTTGATGATCTTCTCCATTTCTTTCTTTCTTTGATCTTATTTCTTCATCCTGCAGTTCAAATTTATGAAATTCATATATTCATCATTGTGTAGTTCCAGAAAATATCCAGACCCCCACCACGGAGGGAATTTCACTTAGGGCCCCCCCACCTCCCTGGATTTTCCATTTTGGCAGGGAACTGATGACCCCCCACCCCTTCGGAATTTCCACAAATGTGACAAAGACCCCCCAACCCCTCTGGAAAAGTTCATTTTCACGAAGAAAGACTATTAAAGTAGAAGAATGAGGTAACTTATGGTTAGTATCCAACTGTTTCCATCAGAAGCTTGTATGCTTCTGTATCCATTTATTTGAGTGATCTCGCAACATTAAAACCCACTACACCACCACAAAGTAACCTGATCTGTAATTTTTGCTCATCTCTTACTTTAAATGAAACAGAGAAAGTTAACAAGTCGGTTATATTTGTGAATTCACCTTAATCAGGGCAAGCTTCGATTTGTTATTCGTCTCATGGGCGTAATGTTGATAGAATTAACGCCATTTCGTGCGGGAATGCAGAACAAGTCAAACTTACGACCACAAAATTCATGCAAAACAAAGAGGAGAATAAAAACTCTGAATTCTGAAATGATAACAATGAATACCCCGTGCATCTTGAAGGGAAACCAAGTTCAATTTACTGTTTTTCGATCGACTGATGCGACGTGATGCGCGATCGCCGTAATAAATGTTTGGTGAAATCGACACCATTTCAGCGAGAATTCGATCAAGAACATGCCACACGTTCAACCACAAAATTAAGGGAAAATGAAAAGGAGAATAAAAACTCTTCATTCTAAAATGGTTACAATGTATAGCTTGTGCTTCGTGAGGCAAAATTGCCACTCTTCTGATCTATCGATCGACTGACGCAACGTGTTGTGTTGCGTGATGTGTTGCATGCGTTGATGTTTTGGGGAAGACTGGTAACGAGTAATGGCGGCCGAATATACGAGCATGCGATAAAACGAGTTGTAGTCGGTCTAATTCCTTTGAAATTACATCCAAAACGCTTTTGGAAGAAAGGAAACCTGGTTAAGTTTAAAAGGAACAATCTTAAGTGATATATTTCAAGTTATTTATGTCCTAAAAATGATCTACCAGGTCGGTAAGAAGCAATGTTCGATCTCAGGTCGAAAACAAAATGATATCGCCCCCCTGGAAAGTGATTTTATGGTCCAACCCCCCTCCCTTCTGGAATTTCCTGGGCCTCTGACCCCCCCACCCCCCTGGAATTTCCAATTCCCTCCGTGGTGGGGGTCTGGATATTTTCTGGAACCACACATTTCATAACTTAAAACATTGCCATGATCGCACTGTAAAACTTGTACAAGAAGACTGGATTATATTTTTATGATTTAATCTGATCACAGGCAGATGGCTTTAACCATCTTAAAAGAGCTCAGTGACATTGAAAGTGAGTGTATGTAGAAGACTGGTAAGAATTTTCCGCCAAATGGAACAGTACCATTATTTATTTCCTGTTTTTAAACTTGAAAACTTTTTCCTGTTAACTCACATCACACCATAATAGGTATGAGGAGGTTAATGTAACATGTTTGCTCTATTTTGGTACAACAAGAAGTTTTCAACCAGCCCCTATTCCTCAGATAAAGAAAAGTACTTAAATGACTATGTCATGAATAAATCAACAGTCCAAATGCTGCATTTTTAAAAAATTTATTTGATGGAAATAATTTCCAAGTTGCCTTCCTTTAATGGTAGACTTTTTAACAATAACAAAAATTTACAAAGCCCCAGTGAAGCTATTTGCCTTGGTAAAGCCTATGATTTCAAATTAAGCCACCATGACCAAGACTGACATTCCTTAACACAATGCACAGCCAACTTATAGCATCAAACTCCATGGACAAGACAAAAATAGTGAAAAATATTTTGTCCAGTGTGATGATGATCTTCAGAACCGACCAGTATATTTTCCATGGTATAATTATGTCAGAAATGTTATATATATATACAAGAATAGTTCATCAATGGATGTCATTTTCTTTTCATGAGCACTTCCAAATACAAACAGCCACAGTCCCTCCAAAAAACATGTAAAGAAGATTTTTGACTTCATGTGTGAGCTCAAAGCCATAACCTTCTCCCACTACTGCATGCCAGGATGAACCAAACTTTTTGTCCATGCTTTCTTTTATCATTTTCGCAGCAGCCTGAAAACATAACAGAGTGCACATTTGAATTATGATGATGATGATGATGATGACAATGATAAAACTATTCATTCCCCTTTCTTTTTATTGCTTTATCCTTACACTGCAGCAGAGGTGGGCTGAAGGATTCAAAACATAACATTGACAATTAATTATGATATCTTTGTTCTATTTATCATTGACTTATGATTAAGTCACTTGATATTAACCGCACTAATTCACCTACTGCTGGTCTTAAATGATTCAAGGAAGGGCTGATAGGAATAAAGCCTCAATTGACTTCTGATAAACTGTGTTCTTCTATTAGATTATTAGGATTCTTTCTTTCAATATAAGACTTGTGTATGCTTTCACAGTCATGATTCAGGAAGAATTTGACGTTAGATCACAAGTCACTTGGTGAATTATTTGATCCATCCAGCCCCTTTAAGGTAAGTCAACACCAGGGATGAAGGGCGGCTAGGATTGAAGGGGTCTGAGGGATAGGTGTGAACAGACATTCTCCCTTCACTAAAAAACGAACGGGGCCTTACACTAAAAGCTGCTGTGGTTACCCAAGAGCTACCATTCACTTAAAGGAATACGCCCAACAAACCTCGTTATTCGAAGAAAACTTTTCACAAGCTGTAACACAGAGCTCCATTGCTTCTGTTCGCATTTCGTCGTTCATGTCCGAATACTGAAAAAAAAAACATATTTGACGGAGGTGGAAGACTTAATTATAACAGGGGCAGCCTTGCATCATCCTCCCTAAACTTAATTTCAACTTACGCGAATTAGGGGATAACTGTGAAGCCGTTTGTAATCATATCCTCCAGTTTCCTGGGCTACACCGCCTTCTGGATTCTCTGCCATAACTTCTCTACTTTTCCATAAAATTTCCCAAGATGGCGGAGTAAAACAACTTTTATGGTTTCTTAGTTGCTATGGAAATGCCAGCCTCGCTTACAAGTCACACAAGCGGGATCTATTGGCGCGAATCTTGCAAACATCAGCGAACTTCAGCTGGCTTGATATGATGCAAAGTTCTGAAGATGTTGTGGAACTTTCTATTCTTCTATGGCTCTAACAAAGGATGATGATCACTTTTGCAATGCATTCTTCATACGAACGTTCCACATTCTGGCGACAATGAATCGCATTTTCCATGCTTAGGTGTAATGATCACGAGTTAAAAGAGAAAGTTCCAAGCAATCAAAATGGCTTCCAATGATTCGGAAGAATCGGAACAACTGGTTGAAAATGAGATCGTGGAAACATGGAAAAGGTCGGATTAGTTCTCAAGAAACTTACAAACTTAAATTTTCTGTGGGCATTTTAGTATGAAACCAGTTAATTTTTTATTTCTAGAAGTTAACCGGATTCAGTCGATATAAATAATTGATAGCGATACAATCGGTATATTTAATCGATGCCAATATTATTAATCGATTAATTGGAAAATTTTGTTAGTTGTTTTGCTCTTGGATCGGTTCTTAACAAAGCAACAACTCTTAAAGTGATCTCACTGTCACCCACGGTATGTGATATCAATGACAAGTGATAGCATAGATTGGGTCTTTCTGCAGGTACCCTCATCCCAAAAGAAACAAAGGGACCAAACAATAGAGTTCTTCTGGAGGCTTCATTGTTTGGTCAATTGTTTCTTTTGTTGTTTGTTATCTGTGCCTAGGTGCCTAAAGAAGGAACAACTGATTTACTTGTGAGTTGATCATCAATTTGCCGGTGACAATCCAATTCTGTTAACAAACACCTAGTTATTGACTGAATCCCAATCATTGATTTTCATCTGTTGACCAGGCTGGGTGCATATTATTCAGAATTATCAGTGGCAGGTCCTTACCGTATTGTTAGGTGAAACTGAACAGGGTTCTCAATAGATTTTTAAGTAGGAGGTGATCACTGATAAAGTAGGTGGCCCTTCAGCAAAGCCAGAGGTGTCAAAACAAAGCAAAGAAAAGCGACCTACACACAAAGTAAGCGGCTATAAATCCCAAAGTAAGCAGCGATCAATCGCCGGGTGCCGCCTTCTATTGAGAACCCTGACTGAAACCTGCAGGGCCAAGAAAAAACTCAATAGTTTTGAGGCTGGCCTCCCTTTTATCTTAGGGTTTTCATGAGGTGGATGAGTGGGCTCCTACTTGAAGAACTGAATCCACCACTCTATTTTCTAGGGAACAAATTGAACTAAAGAAGAAACTTGTGACTGAAGACTGCATTAACTGGGGAGTTTCAAGTGATGAGCCTTTCAGTGAATTGAATCTGATTGGTGGAGTGGATATTTCTTTTCCCAAGGGAGATGCTGATCATGCTTGTGCATGCTTAATTGTGCTTAGTTTTCCTGACTTAAAGGTACAGTTGTGTATTCTAGAAGTTCTTTCATTACCTGATTCTCTATGAATTTTTATGAATTTTTAAACATGCCCAAGTAAAAGAGAGTCAACTTTTGGGCTGGAAAATATAGTGCAGTTCAGGCAGAGTTCGATACCCTAGATTACCTAGGGGCTGATCCTACAATGACATGAGTGCCCACTGTTCCCATATCCCAGTGAGATGCTCGGCAAGATCCCATACTGAAAGAATCTTGCCTATTCCCCTGTGCATTGATAAAATAATTTTATCAATTATTGGTTTTGAAATCTTACCAACCTTGAATTTCCTTACCAATTATGGTTGTTGTTGGTGTTGCCCTTGGTATTAAGCCATAATATTTAGTTGGTGAAATTGGTCCATTTCTTATCTTACTTAGGGATTACCCTTTTAATGTTGTATAGCACTTTCGAATCTTCCCTTTTCTAGTAACTTAATCGTATTCTTGTCCCTATTGTTTCTGTTGTACTTCATTTTGCATTTAATTATGAGTCGGGCCAAAGTAATAACCCTTAAACTGGTGGAGTATTGTGCAGAGCAATCATGAATTCTACGATTTAAATTATTTTTCAGGCTAACACCATCTGCAGTATTTAGTTCAGTAAAGTAAAACGTCATTGCAGAGGATCTTGCGAATAAAGATGTTCAAATATTCTTTAATAATTCAGGTTGTATATGAGGATCTAACCATGGTGCACCTTTCATCACCTTATGTTCCAGAATATCTGGCTTTCAGAGAAGTTGAATTCCTTGTTAATTGTGTCTCCAGACTGCTAAAGAGTAAACCAGAACTGGTTCCTCAGGTCATTTTAGTTGATGGAAATGGAATGTTACATCCAAGAGGTTTGATTTCTCATTACATTAAATGGATCATGTATCTTTTGGGGGGCGTCGATCAATGTATTGGTTGATATCTCGGTCAACTGTCGATCAACATATTGGACGCTATGTCGGTCGAGAGTCGACCGAGTCTCGGAAAAGAGTCCGTCGATATATTGGCCGAGTGGCATTGTCCTGTCGGCTGACGTAAAGGCCGAAACCTTGGTCGACGGTAAAGTCTTTATACTATTTAATATAATTTCTTTAAAAAGTTATCCCAAGTAAAGGTGTGCTTGTGTTGCAGTGGAATACAGACACCAACTGCAAATCTTGATTTAAGATAAATGGACTTTACTGCAAATGGGCTTTACAGCAAAGTTCTAGATAAAGAACTCTTACACGAAACACATGAAAAGAAGAACAACCCACTCCAATTGCAAAAGTTTGACTATCATTTTCCACAATCAATACCTGATTGTCTACATATCATAGTAAATATATAAAAAGGCCTATTCAATGTGATTCAAGGAGTCACACAAGTCTTTAAAGTTCTTGTTCATTTGACTCAATAGAGTCAAACAAGTCTTAGTTTTCTCTGCTACACTTGTCCCAAATCTGTGTAAGAGGAAAAACAAGAAATCTATGACTAAACTACAACCACTGTATCAGAACCATAGTTAATGAGGCCTTGTTAGGGTTAAAATTCCAGCAAGTGACACGACCCTGAAACAGCGACCTATTAAAGATTGGATGAAAAGGCAACATACAACTTAAAGATGGGTTAAATACTGTGTACCGTATTTGAAATTCAGACTATTGGTATACACCCCCCCCCCCCCTCCACCCTAAGAGGACCTCGTTAATAGGACAACCTTATTGAATTCTCTTTTCAGTTCTTCAGAGGGCTTCGGTTGTACTGCAAATTAGGAAGTTCCTTGCCACAGTGAGCTTGTCACAAGGAGTTCATCCCAGTACTTTCAATTAAAGCTAGTCATTTAAGGCCCATCTCTGCCTGGGGAACTTCATAATTCTCCGTTACATTTTATTTAGAAGGTTAATGTTATAACAACAAACTTTCCTGGTCACAGCCACCTAATCCACTATCAGTAGCCAGTTATTGAAAAAATTATTAAAACTCCTGCAGTCCATGAGTAAATTATGTTGAAAGAGTGGTTTCAACTCCATTAGTTTCCTACTGGCACATTGTTGGTAGCATGATTTACTTGTTCACGTTGCTTATGACTAGGTTTTGGAATTGCTTGTCACCTGGGGGTACTGACAGGCATCCCCACAGTAGGTGTGGCTAAGACTCTTTTCCATGTTGATGGGATTCAGCGAGACTCCCAACATGCTGATCAGGTCAGGACTTAAAGTGAATATGTTACAGGTCAAAATTAAATCTGGGTTCAACTTTTTTAAAGGTTGATTCTCAATTTCCTTTGTCTCCTAGCCCTAATTCATCCACAAGATCTTGGCTATGGGACACAACTCTTTTTGCACTCTGCCATTTGATGCTGGAACTTTTCATAAAGCAAAACCATTTTCAGCTAGTCAAGCAGTTTTCTGGTCACTGTCTGCCTAATATTATTATAAAGAGATGGTTTAAAGAAGTCTGTGGTTTATTGAACAATTTTCTCTAGGGTGACCAGTTAATGCTGAAATTTGATTTTTGTCATGTTGTCAATAAATTGAAAACAATCATGGGTTTGCTTCCTCTATCAACAGGTCAAAAACCTTCTCAAAACTAGTGGAGATAGCTTTCCTCTTCAAGGCTCCTCTGGTACAATATGGGGCAAGGTAAATTTTTTTAGCTTCATTTTGCAATAATATGGAAGAAGTGTGTGTAAATATAAGGCCATAAGTTATTCCTTTTTTTCCTTTATAAAACTACAAGGTTAACTGTGGGGTAATTCAGCTTATTTTGATTTCATTTTAGGCTCTAAGAAGTACTGACAGATCATGTAACCCTATCTATGTGTCAGTTGGGCATAAGATAGGCCTGGAAACAGCTGTTAGACTGACACATGCGTGCTGTCAATACAGAATTCCAGAACCAATTAGACAAGTAAGAATGGTATAATTGAAAATACAGGAACCAAATGTCATACCTTTTACATATTTAGAAAGATGTAATGTTCATGGGTATGGGATAAAGATTTTCTCGCCAGATCGTCAGCTTCAGGACCTTGTATCAGAGATAAAATCCTACTTCATTTCAACAGCTATTCCACACTGTTCATCCTTTGCTTGACTGGTCATACATATTTCACGGCCTAAATCATTACTAACAATATATTTATGAATGGAGAAACAAATCATAGCATGTAAGTAGGCATTTGAGGGGAGAAAAATTATGTCAGTTCATTAGCTGGCAAAAAGTGAGGAAAATAATAATAATAATTTATTATTTATAGTATGTGAAGACAAAAATTTATTCTCTCCATTTTTATATTTTTACACTAATATATTGCTGCACAAACTTGCTAAGAGCTATGCAGAATACACAAACTATCCATTGGTGAGAAGGATAAGAAAATTTTGTCTAACATAATCATTTTTTGTCTTTCAGGCAGATATCAGGTCACGAGAGTACCTCAGACAGCATTACATGGAAGAATTAAAAAGCTGTTCATGTAAAAAAGACACTACTATTAACAATGAAATCTTAACAGTGGAAAAAGATCAGCAGGGAAATGGTGAAAGTCATCTAGAAGAGCTGCAGCAATCAGTTGATGACATAAACCTTGAATAAAAAAACTAATTTTTTTATAAATACATCAATACTGGAAATATGCTGGCATTTTCAGTACATTTTAAGATAAAAAGTGAATATGTATATGTTTTAAAATTTTTTTCCTCTTAAAAAGCAGTCTTGGAGTTGCAAGAATTTTATTTGTCAAATTCAATGGGTAATCATTAAAAAAAAATAGAAATAATGTAGTTCCACTACTTTTTACAAGATGAGGTTCATTGTGCCTGAAATTTTGTAGACTTTTTGACTGTTTATTTAGACATTACCAGTAACATTAGAACAATCTCCTTACTTAGCCAATTCTCGGTCTTAATGAGCTAGACAGTTCTTTTAAAATATAAGACAATGTAAAAGAACTGAACTGTAGAGGAAATCACCTGGAAAAGAGGAAATCACATTGGAAAAGATATGTAGCATAAGAGGTGTATTTTTATGCAGTGATGATCTTCAGACTCCCTATTTTCCCGGAAGTGTTTTCTTGTGGAGAGAAATTGACCTGAAAAGCCCATCTGTCAGGACATCTAGAAACCAGGAGTGAGATTCTTGAAAACTTTCTAATTAACAATTATTCAGGCTCTGAGTCAATAGCCCATGACGCTGAAGGACGAATGGGCTATTGACTCAGAGACCATGAGGGCGAGAGGAATAATTGTCTTAGTAAAATCCAACTAGTTGGTCAAAAATATTGAGAATAAAAAATTTTTAGCTAGTTAAAACTAGACTTTAATCCTTTTTTGCTGCCAAAAGGCCCGCGCTTTTCACTACTAGTAGGCTATAACATAATAGCCTAGTAGTAGCTCAACCAATCAGAATGTAGCATTGATAATAGACCACTACTTGGATTTTACTAATAGTATATAGTCCATCTTTTTGTCAAGAGAGTTTCGTGAATCCAACCATAAGCTCAGTAAGGGTAAATTCTGACAATTAGACAGTAATGTGGCCTTGAAAGTGTAAGGCAATATTGAATGGCTCCCAGTGGTGACAAACAACACAAAGATGGACTAAAACGGCAAGAGCGATGAAGTCAAGTGCAAATAGTAAAATACCCACAGGGACATGGTTTTCTCCTCAATAGGCAAATACAGACACCAGTCAGACTATGGACATCCATACCCCTCACCTACTAAGGGGCTGACCGTTTCACTTTTGAAGGGGGGTATGGGTGATTTCTGGAAAAAAATATCTTGCAGACTGATTTCGAGGAGAAAAAATTCTTGTAAGGAAATACCTGGGGAAAAAACACTGAAAAAAATATCTTTCATGGCTTATAATTCTGAAAAAAAATCTTACACTGTTGTTTGTAGGGGAAGAAGATTCTATCACTAGAGGTTTAGAGAAAAAAAAATTTTTTTTTGGCCCAAACCAAATCACCCATACTCTCCCCCCCCCTTAAAAGTCAAATGGTCAGCCCCTAAACAGGCCTCTTCCTGAGATCTTCCATATTTAGTACTTATTTTTTACTTTCTTGTTCCTTGTCTTGAATGCTGTTCAAAGAGAGTTAGGCCTTAGACTATATTAATATTCCAGACATGCCAAAAAATCACTTTTGGCTGGTCATTGTTACTGGTACATGGGGAGGGGGGTACTATATAAGTCTAAGAGGTATGTTCCACCCCTAAAGGTATTTTTTGTGCCACTTTGGTCTGAAAATGAGTTTAGACTTAACCCATTTTGGGCTGGAACTGGGTATGAACTTTTTTGTCATTTCAATCCCAAGTGAATAAGAAAGAGGGAGTCATATGTGAATTTGAAATGAATTTAGAGACACGTCTTTGTTGGTGTTCTAATCTAAGTAATGATTACATAGAGGCGAGGTCTGAAAACGGGTGTGGAAAATGACATGGTTTGAAATAGAGAAGGGATTTGATGAACTGGGCAGCACACTCCCACCAAGAATTCCCACAAGTACTACCCCTCCCTTACCTCCCCAGTACCAGTATCTTTGGGGCTAAATGACTGGGTCTGACTTGTTTAAAAGGTGGAAAATGCTATCCACTTGATAAATCTCTATCCAGTGGACAATGCAATCGGAGTGAATGATGTAACTTTGTGATTTCCGGAATCAGTTGAAAGTGCACGAATTTTGTCCTAAATAAATCAATCCCAAAATGTACAAGTTCAATAACTTTAGTCATTGAACTTGTATATTGACTAATGTTTCACTGACTACTGTTCCTTATTTGATTATCAGTTGAAGTCATATGAACTACTTTCACTTAATTGTACTGTACATAGCGCACTCCACAGAAGTGAATGTTGGCATCTTGTACGTTCCAGAATCAGCTAAAGGTGCGTGAATCTTGATCTGCCGCATGTGAGTATCCCTGCCATTCTGATGATTCGCCAAAACAGCGATCTGCAGCATGTAAGTTCTCAACGGCTTATCTCCATCAGACAACGAAACGGTTAACCATCCACTCGGCTCCTCAAGCTCTATCAGTTCTATCTGATGCAAATCATGAAAATGGTTTCCAGCTCGAATGGATATTTTACTAGGTGTATAACTTTCATCAGCTTTGTAATCGGCATACAAACAAAGGTTCTGAATGGCTGTCTTTCGACGGAATTGAATACTGACCAAGTGCGGTTGAGGGCCGTCCGATTGCCAGTACGTTTCTAAGTTTCCATCGCGCAGTTGTTCTACGCCAAATCCAGGTTTGCATGAGGATAAGGACCACACTGCTTGATCGCCGATTTCTCTGTATTTTTCGCCGCTTAGTCCATCAATTTGTTGCTCTGCGTTTGAAAGATCTTCCGCTCGAACCGCCATTTTGAATTTGGCGCTTTCAGTGAGCATGCGTCATTGGGAATAGCCGCTGAAAACAATATTTACTTTTTACTTTACAACTTACACAGAGGGACCCTACACAGACGCCATATTTGGTCACGTTTTGGTAGAATCTTCAAAATGGTAAGTTTTTTTGCCGCATTTGGTGGTACTTCTTTGATATTTTAAACTGTCAAAAGATGAATTTATATTTAACTTACTCTTTAAACTGCTGAGCAGCAGAAATGCACGTTTGAAGTCTAGTTAAATGCTGTCATGTGTAAGTCATAGCTGGCATGAATGCATTTGAGCTTTATTATGCTTACTTTCAGCGATGCTGCGTGCTTGAAAACTTTGTTCTTATTGTGTTAAAATAACTTTGTCCCAGTCCATACGCCATACCTCTACCTTGCTAAACTTAATTCTTGAATTAAGTTCTGACAAAAGCACAGCAAAAGCATCATGTCTGAACAAAGGGCTCCCACACAATCTTTTTCTGTATTTCATATATATGCCAACTCTCACCTATTTATATGTCTCATGCCTGTGGACGAAAGATGTCGATCTCGCACATCAAGGACAATTTCTCACACTTCACTTTCAAATCTGGACGAATAGCATAGGATTAATAATGAAAATCGACTCAATTCCCTTTAAGGTTTTCCAAAAAGGGTGCTTAGTGTTGACTTTGTTTCCTACGTGTAATAGTATCACAATATGCTAAAATTGTTGCCTTCATAAGGGCTTCAGAAATGCTCAAAACTCTAGACTGTTCACAGTCCCCTATTTTTCTAAGATCAATGAGCGCTTTGCATTAAGGGCTGCCATCTTGGATGAGTGTCAAAACTAATGTGCTTGATCTTGACAATCTTATGAAAAAATAGGGGACTGTGAACCGTCTATTAAAACTTGTGAGGATGTCTTTGGTCAGAATGTTATGGCTCAACCATTTGATCTTCTAGTCGGAATTACTGGTTTCCTTGTGTTAGAGGGTATCGGTGGGATATATTGGTAGTAGGTGGGTAGTTAAAATAGGATTTAGTAAGTTAATACATGTGTATCTAAAATATAGTGATTGCAGTACCATATAATATTAATTTTGTTGCATGCTACATGGTGGTCAGTTTGTGTTTTGCTAGTTGTATGTTTACAGTAGCAACATGTTGACTACCGTCTGCCAGGAAACTAAGGTTGAAAATCACGTGTCTAATATCTGAAAAGTTACCCAGTGCTCTTCATCCATTTGTATCTGATCCTCACATTTTTACTCTGCAGACGGACAGATACAACATTCACAGTCAACTGGAACATCGTAAGTTCACTAACAGTCAATAATGAATTCATTTTAAAATTAAACTCTCGGTAGACAAACCTCTCTGGAATACCTCAGGTTATGCTCTCTTCTTGTTCTTCTTTTCATGGCTCAAATTTTATTGTTTAGTCCATTAGCAAAGGTTATGCAAGCAATTTTTTTTGGCTGAAAAAGCAGTAACTTCAGTAGCTACGTTTTGTCCCTGAGGTTGAGGGTGTTGTAGAAAAGCAAGATCATAATATACCGTGAAACAAAAACCTGAAAAAGTTGCACACAAAACATCTCTCACCCAGTAGAGTACAAATGTGCAGAAAAACTTGCATAGGTTTGATGGCCAGTTAATGCTATGAAACCAACCTCATTTCCTCATGGTATACATTCAATGTATGCATACAAGAACACTTTCATTTCACTCTCAAATTTTTTCAAGAACAGAATTTTTCAAGAAAACTTTCATTTCACTCTTAATTTTTTACTGGAGAAATGTTTGCTTGCAAAAATGTTTGCTAGAGGACATTTGCTACTTTCAAAAACCAACTATATTTTGTGAGTTTTTAATTGCTGAAAATCTTGTCTTTATTAGTTTGTTTGTGTGTACTGCTGTAACAAACATATTTTCTCTTTCATCGTAGTGCAGTCAAAGTATGTAGGAACTGGGCATTCAGACACAACAAAATTGTAAGTGAATGAAGTTACCTAAAATCTTGTCACTGAATTGCAACCATGCAAAGATGGCAGCTTTCAAAATTGATTGAAGCAATTGAGTTGTTTGTTATTGATCAAAACATAATTATGATTGTTTTAGTGGGTTGAAAATCGCTGTGCTGCTTCACTCTTTCAAGTGTTTTTTCAATGTGGGAAAGCAAATTCTTATGTGGATATGAATGTCATTTCCTTGATGTGGTGGGAGGAGGTTGTGCCAAGTGGGATGTTTGTGAAAACTCACTTTGGAAATAAAGTTCTACTACAATCTGTAGGAGACATTGCTGTTTACAAACATTGTTTTTGTTATTCAAATATGTAATGAGTAAAACAAAGGAATCTTTTGTTACAAGAACCAATGCACTTCTGCTGGCACATTAATATCAAGTATTGCAATAGACTTTTTTACTGATACGGCAGCCATATTAAATTAATTCGATTTAAGGAGTATTATAGGATGCCCAGGGGGCATGAGCACATTTCGTTTGTATTTTCGAGCGCTTTTCAGGACATTTTTTCTTAAAGTTTTCTTAGAATAAGATTGTAATGGGCAAAATCATCCTTGTGCCGTCTTTTGATGTAATAATGATTACCTTTTTTCAAGTTTAGTATTAGAAATATGGACTTTCACTGTATATTTCTCGGGAAAAGGGTGATCATTATTACATCAAAACATGGCACAAGGATCTTTTTGCCCATTACAATCTTATTCTAAGAAAACTTTAAGAAAAAATGTCCCGAAAAGCGTTCGAAAATGCAAACGAAATGTGCTCATGCCCCCTGGGCATCCTATAATACTCCTTAAATCGAATTAATTCAATATGGCCACCGTATCGGTAAAAAGGTCTATTGACGGAATGTTTTGAGAGGATTTGATAGCTCAAGCTTAGATCTTGGTAGTAGAATAACACCAACATCTACAGGATAGTCCCTTCCCTAGCTAATGTGTTTTTTGTTTGTTTGTGTCTTTTAGTGAGTGGCTAGTCAATCAACACAGAGACAGTGCAGCATCCTACATTGGCCACTACAATCTACTGGATTACTTTGCCTTAGTAGAAAATGAATCAAGGGCTAGAACAAAGTTTAACCTTTTAGAGGTAGTGTGTTGAATTATTTTGACTGAAACTTATATATTACCAGTTATTTTTTTAATGTTGTTTGTTTGAAAGCTTAATTAACTTGAAATGTCTTTATTCATCTCTTTTGCTACTTGTGTGACTTTTCTAGATTCCCTATAAGAAGAGGTGTATTATTAAATTATAATTTTTTGCACTTCATACTCTATGCACGCCTGCCTGTCACTTTAACTGTTTCTTTTCATCCAGAAATAGGCAGCATGCAAAAAGTAAAAAATAGACTATGGAACAAAAAAGAAGAGAAGACTTGTTCAGCCAACATCTTATTTTTATGTCATATTTTATATTCTGTGAACTGAGAAATTCTTCCTTAGGTGGTCAGCCTGAGTAAAATTCAAGCCTATGAATTATTCGAAGTTACCTTATCACCATTTGTTTAAGCAACTGTACTTACCAGCATAATAACCTGCTTTACTGTAGAAAATGCTGCAACCCTGTGGCACACCACCACACAGACCTGATCAAGATTAGCCCAGCCAACCATATTTAAAGGTGAGCATTGGTGTGTGTTTTCATGTTAAAAAATAACGTGACGGTGTACTTTAGGTGTCTTTATATTCTGTGGACTGTCTCTTGTTGGCTTTTAAAGTTTTTGTTGTTGTGAATGTAACACATTAGTGGCAGCGACAGTCCAAGAAGAAAAATAAGAGGCTACTAGTAATTTTATTTTTGTGTTACCCTTACATTGCACAAATGTGGTGGTCATTATATAGAGACCTTATGATTCTAGGACGAGGAAAACTATGCGATTTTCTCAATACTAGGTAGTAATTGGGCGTGAACCAGCGTCATTTTGGAGAGAAAATGCAAGTAGCTGTCATCATTCTACTTACTCCGAGTGTTAATGAAGCTGTTGTAGTGGCAGAAATAATGCTTTATCAATGGTTAGAAGTTTTATCATTTTTCAATCAGGAGAGAAGTTAACCTCCTTCACTAAAAATAACCGTGCTAACTTTTCTGTGAAAAAAAATAATAAAAAATAACCATCGTGAAGCTTTTCGGGGTGTATGTTAGAGACCTTTAGATTCGAGAACGAAAACAACTACGATTAAGAGATTTGATTTAACGATGGAATTCTTCTTTGTACTTTTTTCACCAGAAAAGTTAGCACTGTTATCATTATGGAAGGGAGTTGCGCCCTCTCCAGATTACAAAATGCTAAAATTTCTAACATTTGATAACTTTTTCCGTCACTACGGCACTCTCGTTAAAACTCGTTGTAGAATGATGACGGCTACCACATTTTCTCGCCAAAATGATGCTTCCTTACGCGTGAGCACTACTTATTATTGAGAAAATCTTGTACTCGTAGTCATTCTCGTCTTAGAATCTAAAGGTCTCTATTGTTGAGAATATGCGAAAAACCTTTCATGTAATGTCGGCCTTGTAGTCTTCCTGGTTCTTGAATCTAAATGCCTCTAATGCTTGGAGCACTGATAACAAATTTTCATCATTCAAAAAACATTTACAAGTTTTTTAGTGTGATGACGGGATAAAATTACAGCGCATCAAGAAACAGAGTTTCTATTGGATAAGATTATTAAAGTTCTTTTTTTTTACTAAAAAAATCTCCTAAAATGTGGACAGTCATTCACCCAGTCTCTTTTCTTCACACCTTGGCCATTTTACACCTCCAGTTGCGTGTATAGCCGTTTTTTTCTTTTTTACGTTTCATTGGATGGACTAAGAAAAAACGGCTGCTGTAGCCTGCTGTAGATATTATTTGTGAGCATAGAGACAGAGCCTTAAGTTGTTTCTCTGAGAATCAACATAAGTGTTTGCATGGCATAAGAGCGATGGAATATTTTGAAAAAACAACAATCATGTCTATGCGTTATAATATTAAGAGGCTTGGTTATGGCTTGAGAAAGTTTTGGATTCTTTGCACCTGAGAACTTGGTCATTTTAGGGGACAAAGATTACCAGGATAGGTTTTCTCTTGTCCTAATCATTATTTTTTGTTTTGCCTTTTTTCCAGATTCTGTTCAATGTTTCGTCTTCGCCCTCACCAGAATGTGTTTGATTACGTAATCGTTCACGTTGCTATGGACACATATTGTCACACCTGTGCATATCAAAATGCCGCCTAGGCTCTTCCTGCATTTTAGATAGAAAGAGACATCACTCTAAAATGCACCTTTAAGACTTCTTTTAAACGGTTTTCTATTTGAATGGTCTCAGTCTAAAAAGCTTTTTATTTTGCCGTAGTTGAGCTTAATATGCAATTTTTCTCATAGCCTGTAAAGTCATGTAAGTAATTTTCTCTCATAATTAAATAAAATATGACTTCAAATGTGGACGTTGACTTTGGATCCTGTAAAATGACGAGTCAAACTGAACCGAAAATACGTTTTTGAACAAGAGAAACAGGAACCTGGATTAAAATTTAACGCCCCGGGTTAGCGATAATCGGCCTTTGAACAAATGCGCCCCTTAGAACCATAGGACCATGGGCATGATTAACCTCCTTGTCAGGGTATCACTTCTCAATACCGCCCATGACTGGGGCATTACGAACTGACTTACAATTTTAGCAACCTTGTGCAGTACAATAAGCAGCGTTTCTGGCAAGTACTGCTGATTAGGAGTCTTGCAAGAGTTTGAATCGTCTTCCATGACCCACGGTATAAAATATGAAGGGCTTTTAATTAAAGTGTAAAAATCCCATCGATTAACACCTTTTAATTTCAGCCCGCGAGCGTTAATTAAGCTTATTCGCCATTTCACAGAGGTGTGAGAGTAGATTTTTGCTCAGAAGCCTCAACAACACATTTATAGCGCATATAGACATCAAAGAATACATTTACGTGACTTCTAAGTAAACTGTGTGAAAGATCATGGCATTCAGACATTCGACATGACAGTAACAAGACAGTCGTTTTTTTATGAGCTCCAGTTAAATTATTAGTACTAACTTTACTGTAAGTAGAAAATTTATGGAAGGTCAGCTAATTAGCGAGTAGACGAATGCTTTTTACGGTTGGTTATTGTTTTGTTTTTCACTGAAGGATTAAATATTGTACGAGACTTGATTTATGTTTGTTTGTTGTTTTGTGTCACACAAAAAGCATCGTTAAGTCCGGACTGATTTGTCTGATACATGAACAGGCGCCGATCATTCGACTGAAAGGACACGTATAAGCAATAAAATCAGCGACAAGAAAAAGTCTAGATCTTAGAGCTGTTTGAGGGGGAGAGAGAGAGAGAGAGCCTTTTTCACGCCTTAAAAATAAACAATTCAACAAAACAAAAACTACACACCAATTAACAGTGAATTTCTATTTTCTCAAGTTAAAAATTCCTTAAAAACTTAGGGTATTGAATATCCAAGTTTTTAAGACAGCTATTTTTATAATTTTTGGATGTAATTGCTGTTGCAATTTTTTAAACTGACAACTGTTTCGGTACAATGTTTGAAAAGAGAGAGTAGTGTTATTTACAAGTAGACTATACGAAGAGTATTGTTTACTAATATTGTACAAGAAAAGATTGATCACGTTTTGAGTGTGTGAGTGACCATTGCATGTATTAGCGATTTCTAGTGGTGCATGAAAATAAAAAGATAATTGAGTGCGAGATCTCTGAACTCTGAAAAATGAAATAAATCATCGACGCAAGTAACATCTAAGCGACAGATCATCGATCTTTTAAAATAACTTAAGGTCACTAAAGTTATTTGCAAATTAATACTTCATTAATAAGTCACTATGTTTACTGTTGGAACAATATAAAAAGTTACTATATCCAGGGGACTCTTTCTAAGAAGTAGATTAAAATGTAACTGAAGCCAACATGATTTTTTCCCGAGATAAGTATTACATTTAAGAACGGAACTCTTTCCAGATGAATCAAGATCGCTGAAAAATAGAAAGTAAAACAAATCTTTATTAAGAAAAAAGTCGGCAACAGTAAAGAAAAAATCTGCATAACTTTCAATGATGTCCTAATTCTCTAATCCCGGCACACAAAAGCAAAGTGGAATCATGTATATATCATTACCATACTGTTTATTCGCGTTATATGGACAAATAACACTTAAATTAACGAACTCGGACGTAAAGAGCGATCTTTTACGGTTTAGCTTTCACCGCTATGGAGTTTTCTTTTAGATACGTAACAGGCGAGTGATAGCTTGGAAAAACGCAGACTTAAATTGATTGTGTGAGGTTGAAAGACTGGTGGGCGCGCAATTATGACATCATAGGTTTTTTTGTTTCATGTCTTCAGTAATAAACCGTGTGCTAGGCTCTTTAGATAATGATTTTAACCACAAGGGAATAATCTTGTTGTCATTTAATTGGTTATCGGTCTTACTGTTATAGACAGATGGGTAGTTTAGTCCAATCCACATTTCAATAAGCTTTTGCATAACAGACATTATGCCAAGTGGCTTCTTTGAAGCTCATAATAGTCTGCCTCGCATCCGATCATAAGGACCATGTTTTTGTGCAATGTGGGAGACTGTGTCTCCAAGTGAGAAACATTTTGTCTACGAAAGAAAGTACATTTCTCTTGGCCATGGATCCTGTCACATCGTTAAAAATCATAGTCTTTCCAAGCCTTGAAGACAAGATATTTGCTTCGGACCGGAAAGGTTTCTACCCAACTTCATCGAGCGCGTTCAATACAAAGGGTACGCTTGCCAACAGACAAATACAAAACGGTGACCGAATAGACTTAAGGAAACTAGCGGCTGAACGCAAGAATTCGGGAAATAAAAGACAGTTTAGCTGCCCTAGTATCATCGATTTTAACACCTTAAAATCATACCAAGAAATTCGTCCCATGCACAAGCCAAAAAGGATTTTCAATGGTTTCTTCCCTTCGAGAGTTAGATCCACGATCTCTGTGGGATTACAGGGTGCTTACAGAGATGGTCAGGTAAGTCAGTCGCTTAAATCACGTTAACTTCTTTTCTGTAGATAAAGTGTTACATTGCCATTTGTATCAATTCTAGAGTTTCATACTCCAAATGCCCCGTATTCTACATAAATTCGCTTTCCCTGACTCGAAAAAAACAAAACTTAATGGCAAGAAACCGGCTTTCTGCATGAGAAATTTTTCTTTCGGCTTTCCTGTTACTTTTTTTTCGAAATTTATTTAGTTCGCTCTCTAAAGGGTCCAACTTTCCAGGGGATGCTTTAAGCTGTAGGTTTTCTAGTTTATATTGATATATTTTTATCGTAACGAGTTGGTTTAAAAGGAAGCCGGTTAGCATGTCTTTAAAGACTTCAAAGGTTGATGTTACGATGTGCGTTTCTTTCCGGCCATCCCTGGACCAACTCAATTTTTTGGAAAATGAAAAAACTCAGGAGAAAAAAACAACAAAACATACCACGGAACAAAAATGTTTTCCCTTATGTACTAAGCTAAGAGCACTATCCCTTCTTCTGTGAAAACAAACGTTTTTTTTTTGCGTTTCGTTATCACCAATTGGTAAACGTTTGTTGAATTTTATTTGTTAACACGATTACCCGTTGAAAACGAGTGAACGACACATTATGTCGTTCATTCTTTAAATATTAGTGCTTAAACATGTTTACAGCTAGAAATAACCTTGCTGAATTGCATGATTCGTGGTCTTAGCTTTGAGATTCATTTTTGCCTGACCGAACGGGTGACTGATTGTGGACGTAGAGGATGGGAAACAAAAGAGTTTATCGCCTTCATTAGTGAGTTGTACATGTAACCATGTAAACCACGCGTAGGACCCTCAAGGGCGCTAAATTCTCGTTCACACTTTCAGCACTTACATCACTTGGTATTGGGAGTTTTTCCACCGCTAATTGGCGACTTCTTAAGGCTGCCTAAACGGTTACAAGAAGAAAGACTTAACGTTTTAAAAATCCACTTAAAACATTCTTACCTCTGACGTTTTTGATCCTTTACTACTTTCTCCCCAAATGGTTTATATTTGTTTCCCTTTGAAGTTTCCAAATAAAGTTATCATGATGTACAACACGTGTGTGCAGAACGAAGACTTTCGACGTCTTAGAGACAGCCATTATAGACTAATCCTTGTTGAATTTCCCCAGGTTTTTAAAAACCGGATAACGTTTTAAAGTAAATTTGCCAGTTGTACCTCTCCAAAATGGCCACCTCTGGGACAAAAGAAAGTGGCCGTTGTAGAGAGGTTTAAGCAAGAGTCAATGTGTGGACTATGTGGCCGTTTGTGGAGGTTGGACTGTATAAAAAATACACCGTGGACTAGCTTCTACTTCAGTAGGATATGAAAATTCATGCTCGTCCTTTTTCTCTGGAGAGAAATCTATTTGCTTTTCTGTCTTTTTTAGTTATAGACTGCTTGCAGTTCGCCTTTTCTCTTAAAATCCGTCTAGTTCTTATCTCAGCCAGCGCGATTGCAAACCACGACGTTATGTTACAATAACGGATTGGGACCAGACGACACCCTCGTCAGCCTTGTTTATCGTATGTTTATCGCGGCTCGCGGCCTCGCCGCTCGCGTGCTTGGGTATCGCGTGCAGTAACTTTGCAAAGAAAAATAAGAGACTGCTCGCTGTCTATTTTAGTTAAAGCGATGTTTTCTCACTTTTCAGGAACTTACTCTCGAAGAGCTCGTTCCAAATCCAAACACACCACCATACCACGATGGAGCAGTGCTTTCTCGGAATGCAACTTCAAGAAACAGCAGCTTACGATCAGAGCCCATCACTTTTCCGAACGAATCCGAGTCCCGTCTGAAAACAAAACAAGACTCAAGGAGGGTAGTGTACTCACTCAGAAATGGCTCCCCATCCCCCTGGGTGGACAGATACAAACTGAAGCAGAAATCAATTTCCGCGTTAACTTATGTGGAACTCAAAAACAAGACCTCCCCTGCTGAGGAACCGCCTGTTCGGGGATTTTCCAGATAGCAGGATTTACGCAGAAGACAGTTATTTCATTTCCCGCGGATTAAATTCAAATCTTAGTTACTGCGCTTTTCACAAACATGCGAACTCTAAAGTTAAAAAGCCGCCTTCACAATTGCATTTTTCGCTGCCGTCAATCATAATTACGATCACAAGCAACGAACCTTGAAACACAGAAACACACATAACGGATCAAAATCCACCAATCACAAATCACAAACCTTGACCTTTTGAACCCGTTAAAGTAAAGTTTTGTTTCCTAAGAGGTCTGTTAAGATGACTGACGGCAGCGAAAAACGCAATCGTCAGTTAGCCTGCGTAGCAGGCGCTTGGAAGTAGCGGGCGAAAGAGAGAACGGGCGCGCGCGAGGGAGACACGCAAAGCGTGTCTCCATCTCGCGCTCGTTTTTTCTTGTGCCCACTACTTCCAAGCGCCTGCTACGCTGCCTAATCGTCAGTTGGCTTTTGAACTTCAGAATTCGCATGTTTGTGAAAAGCCCAGTAAAAATGTGGTTCTGTCTGTGGATGCCTGAAGAATTTCTTCACTTTTCTGCGTGCTATGCGGACCTCCAATCGGATCACGAACGATAAAAAAGCGCGGGAAAACGGAGTTCACCAAAATTATTTTAGTTCCTCAGCCTGTCCCTGATTGGTTAAAAGTCGACTCACATTTTGGAGTCTAGACCAATTAAATAAGCACAAGAAATGGAGTTTGTCTGCAACAAAACCCCGCAATCGGATTTTTCAGGGCTTGTTTGTTTATACATGCGGAAATGCTCGTAGGAGACAAGGACTTGCTTTGTTGCTTCAGGGTGTTCACGAGTTGTTAGTCGCTCGTTTGAAGAAAAATTAATTAAATGTAATTAACGCAAATTGCGATGTTCTCCAAATGGGGAAACTGAATTCGTTTTTTCTTTGTAATATAGCGTGAATACCTTCAAGTATAAAGTAGCGAATTATGGGACAAAAATATGAGTACAAAGTTACGTTGTGTCTCCTTGTTATTTAGTAAAATTACGTTAAAATCTTACTCCATGATGCCATTTTGGCTAAAAAGGTCACAAGGACCCAACTCGACTTAAATTTTCTGCATCCCGCATTATATGCTACAAATAGACTGGAAGTGAAAAAAAAGCACTAACATGGAAGTTTATATTGGTAAACTTTAGGGCCTGATCTGAACTGTAGTCTGGAGCTAGCGGTTTATACTGAAAAATTTTAAACTAGTGCTTTTTCAGCAAGCCGTATTTTCTCTTCAAGTTCTTGATGACTGTTCATCAGATTTTCGATGTCCTTCACGCTCATTTCTAACAGCATTCCTGTGATTTTGTCTGCATATTGTGGACATATTTCTTCAACCACCTCAAACAATTTTTCGCCAAGCTTTTCTTTCGTTACGTCGCCTTCAGTTTTGGTCTTTTGCCTGTGAAACATTAACGAGAAACGCTTTATAAACAAACTCAATGGAATATAAATACTTTTACCTATTTATATCTGCTGCAGTTCAATAGCCTCATTATTTTTTTTTAAAAAAAACGTATTTTCTTCGCTTTTGGGGCCGAGTTAACGTTTGCAAAGACTTCTGGGACGGTTATTAGGGGCGGGAAAAATTGGCCAATCGCTGACCGATTCTTAGACTGGCGCATCCCCAGTAACGATCCCAGAAGTCTTTGCAAAATTTAACTTTGCATTGTTTCCTCCTCATTTCTAAAGTGGTGAATATTTCAGGTGTTTACGTGGGTACAGGCACATAGGTAGCAATGCCCCCGGGAAAAGTAAAATTTGCACCAGTGGTTGAATTTATTAAACCACAAAAAAAATCCTGAATTTTGGTGTTTATCTGCTAAGGAACTGCCCTACAAATGTTGGGTTGATAAGGGTGTATCAGGCTTAGGTCCTTGGTCTCTATTTCATGTCTAGTTAGTATAAGCTTACATTTGAAATTCAATTGAACTCTGTTACCTCAAAACCCCCAAGGGAAACAAGAAATAGTTTGACTTGGCAGTGGTTCAATTTAGTGGGGGTAAATTTACTGTAAAAGAGAAAAGGGAAAAAGTAAAATTAGTTCGAGTCAGAAGTAAGACTGTTTTTGGTTGGTTAGGCTGACTTTTTTGCTTGCTTGGTCGCTGCATGATCACATTCAAGCTCACTTCACTCCCTTTAAAGACTGCTCTTGATCGAGAACTTGCAAGGAGTTGACTTGAAGCAAGTCTAGTCAGTAGTGGGGAGCTTGAGTCAACCATGTTAGAGTTAACTGGGGTTTTTCTGAATAAAACTACGTCGAATAAAAAAAGGATATTCAGCATTCCAGAGCTCTCCCCCTTATTCCCACAAGAAGTTAAGGATGTCCAAATAAAGGGTGGGGCAACTGGAGTCCATATTGCTTTCTAAAAAGGGATTCCATACAGTGTTTGAGCAAACTGCCAGAAAATAAGCAAGAAAGGGGAATGGTTCCTATCTCATCCAGGCAAGTCTTCTTCAAAACCCATGACTTTGGTCCAATGTAGCTAGGACTACTTACCTACATACTACTTAATTATTCATAATAAACAGGCTCAAATAAAAACTCTCACCTGTTTGGACCATCTGGCGCATTCCTTTGGTCTACACCCAACATCCCATTGATTTTCTCTTTCAACAGTTTTTTATTCAAAACCAAAGTTTCCAGAGTAGCACGGTCTTTTTCAGAATTCATAATCATTTCTGTTATTTTTCCAGCCTCAGTTGGATACCATTCTTTTATGATGCTACACAACTGTTCATCTAAATTATTTTTTGTTTCAGAGTGTGAGATTCTTTTGTCTTTAGTCTCTAGACTCACTTCTTTTGGAGACTGTGAACGTTCCTTAATAATATTTATGTTGGTAAGAGCGCTTGCTGCTTGCAAGGCTTTGTCTTTAAGAGCCACAGAATCCTCAATCAACAACTTTAGTGTGGAGACATCCAGCTCTAAAAGCATTCCAGTGATTTTATCAGCCTGCTCAGGGTACCATTCACTAATTGAACAATAAAGTTGTTCACCATATAGTTTCTTGTCTGGGTTTTCTTCAGCCAAGGTTTTAGTTTCTGCGTGATTAAGATGGCTGTTCAAAGCCATTGACGCCTCATTAATTTTGTCCTCAAGAGCTGCTTGGTTTTGAACTATAACTTCTAAATCTTGAACATCCATCTCAAGAAGCATCCCTGTTATCTTGTCAGCTTGTTCTGAATTGATTGCACTGACCAATTCAAACAGCTTTTCTCCAATCAATGCTTTATCGGGGTGTTCCTTTGATCCAGACCCACTTTGACTATTTTGAGAGACTTCAGTATTTTGCAAAACTGCCAAAGCTTCTCTCACCTTTCGTTCTAACAGGTCTTTGTCATTCACAAGTTCTTCTAAGCTTTGAATATCCATTTCTAATAAGATTCCTGTCAATATATCTGCATCACACGGGTAGTATTTTTCTATAAAAGCATATATTTTTTCACCCATGGCCTGCTTCTCCTCTGATATTATGGAACAGTTTGTATTTCTTCCAAACGGTGACAACTCTCTTCTCTCTGATAGACCACTGTTTTCACAATCACCCAGTTCTTTTACATTTATTGGTATGCTGTGCATTACCTTCTCGTCACTTTCATTTTGTGTATGACTTGCCTGCAGCTCATCCCTTTCCCTGAAGTTGTTTAAAACAGTTTAAGCTGTTAAAAAAATTGGTACTATCTTGAAGTCTAAGAGTTAAATTTAAAAACAGGTTGGCTTTGTAGATACGACAGTCAAGGACCAGAGGGAGAAATTGACAACCTTTCATGGGGTTAGTGAACTAATGGCTATTTATAGTAAATCATTTTTTGTTTGCTTCTTAGAGTAGAGATACAAGTCTCATACAAATCCAAGTAGTTGCCAACAAGACCCCCATATGGGGGACTGCATGATGCAGTGGTTTATTGATTTGGGAAGTATAGATCACAATAATATTATTACACTTTTTACCGGCTTTAGTGTATAACTACTCCTAACCTGTGGAATGGGACAGAGATAGCCCTTTGAAGCAAGAAACTATTGGTATTATTTTAATTGGGACATTTTCACAACTCACCCCCTTACCCCATCCCTCTGCCCCCAAAACTATAGCATGACGATACTAACATGACTAATCTGATCTAACCGGAAATTCTAAAATTATAGTCATTCTACTCTTATAAAATGTGACACCGACAGGTTCAACTCTAGGGGTTTTAAATACTGTTATATAACAGAAATATTCTGTTTCTTAAGACTTGAAAGCAAGTTAAGTTTCAGTTTTATTTCTCTCAAATACGGTATTGCATTTAAAGCCCTTCTTGCATTTAAAGCCCTTGTTACTGTCCAAGTGAATATGTTTCTATTTGATGGGGCGATCTACAAATAGCACATTCCTTTCTTGTAAGGAAAGACGTTTCTCATGCAGGGAGAGAATTGCAACAAGTTAAAGGTTTTCCTGGGGGGACCGTGGAAGGGCATTGTTTCGGCAACTCCCGCACAGGTTAACAACCTCATCGAATACTGCATTAAGATGATCATTTGGCACAGATATAGGGCCAATAATTGTAATGAACACAAAATTATTACTTGGAGTAATCATCACTCCAAGCAATAATTTTGTGTTCATAAAAAGTGTGCTGTCAAGAACCTGCATGCCATCCTTGTGTAACTATCGGAGCTGCATGGTCATGATTTCCATTGTTAGTTGAGGGATAGTTGCACAGGGATCTTGGTGCCAACCTCATTCCCAGGGCCCTCTCCTACCCCTCCCAGTGGAGTGAGAGAGACGGGTAAGAGAGGACCCTGGGAACTAGGTTCATCTAGGTCCCTGCACAACCCTCTTGGTGGCCAACAACACAAAGGAACACTGTCACCTGGCGTCTCCTTCGCAGCTGTTTTTAGGGTTGTCACACAACACTCCTCCCCAACCATTGTGTGACGACCATAAAAACGGCTGCAAAGGAGTCTATGTCACCTGTTTTTAGCATTGTCTTGAAAATTTGACATGTAAAAAAAGGATGTTACCCTCAGTCACCTACAGCTGTATGGCTAGGATGGAAATATGTACCCCCTTGAAAGGTTAGGCCTTTTTAGAAATTCTATCTTTTTGTGTTAGGTGAAAGTGTTACTAAATCACGGCTTTCCTCTCTTTTTAGTTTTTTAGAAACAGTTGTTTTCACCTAACATATTATCCTTATATTTTGAAGGTTATGCAACAGGAGCAATTCAGGGCTGTCAACTCTCCCAGATAATCTGGGAGACTCCAGATTTTAGACTGTATCTTTCGCTCTCCAGACAAGAGTCTGAAATCTCAAGGCTAATTGCCGAAGTTTGCCATTTTTTTGTAGACTACACTTTGCGAGAATACAATTTTAAATATTTTGCATTGTTTGAGCTATTTAACTGTTAACATCAACCGTTTCCTCTTAAACTCTGGTATGCCATTGTGATATAAGTAGTAATGTGATTGGGTAGAAGTAAACCAATCGGGCCAAATTTTACAATGCCAGCAACATCTTTTTCCTGTATTCGCAATTTGTGATGATCGGAGTCAACAAGTATTTTTTGTACAATTGATGTCATGTGTCGTAGGTTATGATGTCAACTTTCATCCCTTCCCTATCAATTCAATGTTTAAAGACATGGGGGGTTCACAGCCCTGGAAATTCCTATATTTTGAGCATCAGCTACCTGTTATTCTTTCTGTAATAAATAAAATTTGGAACTTGTGCTTTTTTCATTTGACACTAATGAAAACTACTCTTTCGATTTCAAGGTGTGACTAACAATAGATTCCACTGTCACTGTCATCGTCATCATCTTCATCTTATTCAACATTTCACACTTTTTTAGCTACAAACAAAACAGAATTAACTGAATTAAAAACAGCCAATTACTTTCAGCGTCCAAACGCGATAATGAACTGGAAATCAACTTGAAAATACAATGAAAGAACAGCTTGCAGTAACAATAAGATAATACCTTTCGGATATCAATTTTGAAGACGTGGAAATCAAGTTTTTTGCTGCTAGATGAATTCTAGCTTCGAGCTCATTGCGACCTGCCGTCGATAGAAGTCGCTCCAGTTCATCATCTTCCGCTTCCAAAAGCATTCCTGTAATATTCTCGCAACTTTCCGGATATATTTCATTTACTATATCATAGATTTTCTCTCCAAAGTCAGCCTCCTTTCTTTCACGTTCGCTCAGTTCGCTCGTTGAGTTTCCCATTTTGTGGATCTTCTTAAGGGAAGCAGACTCCTTTAGGGTAGGGTAAGTCTCGTAAATTAATGTAATTTACATTTGCCGTATTTTTATCGTATTTTTTTGCCATAATGACTTTGATTTTTATTTACCTAAATTAATTAGAGCTACTGAGTAACAAAGATATGGGAAGACTTGTAAGTTTTGAAAAGCTTAGATATGTGATTATTTTTGAATATTAAATTAAAATTTATCTACCCGTCCCCACCCCACCAACTTCCTTCAATGCGTTTCCAGGGCTCTCCCCGCTTGGGCGGAGCACTTATTCCCCAGGGCTCTCCTCCCTCTCAGTCAATTCATTTCGGTGACGTATCCGAGGCAAACGGGCGGGAAACATTTTCACATTTTCGCTTGTATGGCGTTCCATGCCATTTCCGCCAAAAATTCAATGTTCCATTTTTCATTATACTTTGCATAATCTGTACTGCATTTTGTTTTTGTCATTTGAGTTTGCACTCGCGATTCAACTATTTGCATCCAACATTCAACTTTGATTTATGCAACATTCAAGTTTTCGCTTTCGACATTCAACTTTTCATAAGCAGTAGTCAAGTTTGCGAATTCGACCTTCAAGTTCAGTGGGATGTACATTCACTTTTTCACATCCAACATTTAGCATTTGTCCTTTAAGTTTTCGCTTTCCACATCCGACTTTGGGCATTGTACTTGCAAGTTTCCGTATTCGACATTCAACTTTTCGAATTGAACTTTTACCCAATGGTCTGCGACCGATGGAGATCGTGGGCTCAATTGACCTAACCCACCCCCGCTCAAATGGTGGTCGAGAGTCGGTCGAGAGACTTTCCAGTGGAGTGGACTCGGGAGACCTTCTCCACTCCCGACAAACCAGACGTCGACGATAGATAGAACATCGCCCATCGCCTGGATGCCGCTGCACAGTGTTCGAGGGAGGTGAGTGCTGTCCAGCCGACTGTCTTCTTTAGTGGAAAGGTGTATTTCATGAAAAATCTCTTAAATCTTTAAGAAACAGTCCAGATAAGAACGATAGCAACAACGGCAACGAATATGTTGGAATGCAAAAAAGGTGCTAACTTTTCTATTGTCTGTACTTACTTCTGATTGGCTTAAACAGCAAAAGTCAAGAAAACTTCATAAAGCAGTACATATATTCATCCTTACTTTCCAACCATCTTCCATATAACAAAATCTGGTCTCAGTTTGAATAACCAAGAAATCCTATGTGGGGAACATGTATAATTGTAAACTTTTCTTGGCTGTTGTTTTCAGCTCTTGTGATTGGTCAAAATCTTTTAACACAAAAAAACACCCTGTCAAAGTGGAGTGTAAATGCATTTTATTGAGAAAACGGCCTTCATGTAGGTTTATGCATTCTCTGTGTAAATATGAGAATATTCCTATGTGGGGAAAGCACCGTTGCCGCATAACAAAAGAAATTGCTATCCACCTTACCCGGATCATTACTTAAGCTGAATTCCCATACAAATCAAGCATTGTGCAATTTTAATGATTAGGGGTCGACCAATTGACTTTTGAGGGGAGGTATGGGTGATTTACTCAAAGTAAAATTTTTTTTCCCAAACCTGTAGAGATAGAATATATATATTTCCCTGGCATATAACGGTGTAACATGTCTTTCCGCAGCATTACATGCCACAAGAGATATTTTTTTTTCAGTGCTGGATATTCTTTTCTGAAATCACTCATATGGCGAGAGCTTGGGTAGCCTCCCACGCAGACGTCCTAAGGGGGATTCGGGAGGAATGCTTGACGAATGTGACGAACTGCCCCTTAATATTCCCTTAACGTTTGCATGGGAGGCTAGAGCTTGAGCCGCCTGTGGGGTTTTGTGGAGACCGATTTTTGATTGCAGCAGTGGGCAACAAATCAAAATTCATTCCTTCTCAAAAAATAAAGAAACGAGTAAAATACACAAGCAAAAGCTTTCGGAAATATTTCATTCTACGATCGATGCCGTCCAGTACACAGCGCGCGTGAAGTGATCAAAATCAACCTGGCGCTATTTATGGCTCACTCAATTCCATGCGTGCCCATCCTCTCCCCAGCATTTGTCTTTTTTGGGGAAAAGCTGCAAATGCCCCACAATGGCGCCAGGCGTTCATGAAAATCCCACGGTGGGGCCTTAAAATAGGGTGTAAATGCCCCACCCCGGGACAACACCAAAATTTCATTTTCCAGTAAATTTACTGCAAAAACCAATGCAAATTAATGGGAAATCTGTAATAATCTAATCAAACTCGCGCGTGAAGCACCCTACGCAAATCGCTCCTAGCAGCTGGTTATAATTATATTAATTGCAAAAAAGATCACACTGATCCAGGAGCCGATAACTGACTGATCGGATTTTAATTATCAAAGACAAAACTATGAACTAGAATTTTTACAAGACTTCTATTAGTTTCGAAGATGTTTAATATAGTAAATGATAAACAAACAACCTACGACCTTATTAAGATGAGTATTTTCTCATCATGATGGAACCGTTTCGTCAGGGTATTGTCGCATTGATCGTACAATACACAAAGTTTATGTTAACCTTTGTATATATCACAGAGTTTTTCTTGGCATTTCCGCCTCAAACATTCACGGGACAAAGGAAGTGCCTTTCCTTTAAACTCTTTAAACGATACATTGATTGTTTTTGATCCATATGCAAACGATCGCGGAACAGATGCAGAATATACTGTGGGGTAGGGAACGGACTACGAGAAGTCCCCATTTTTCCTCAGGGAAAGTAGAGCGGGCGAAATGCGAGCGCGCGTGAAAATCACCCCACGCCATTCTCGACCCTAATGCTTACGGGTTTGGGAATGCGCGCGTAATCTCTCTCCTCTACATGCGCGGAGGAGCTCTGGGTCGAGATTGGAGAAAGGCTTTTCTAGCGTGGGGGGATTTTCACGCGTTCGCATTTCGCTCACTCTACTATCCCTGAGGAACAATGGGGACTACTCGTAGTCTAGGTAGGGAAGTGATGGAGTCGGAGTCGGAAATGATGGGCACGCTTGGAATTGACTGAGCCATTATCCGTACATATATGCTTGTGTCGGCGAGAACACGAACTTTATTGAACACATAACGTCTTCATATATACTTGAAAAGGGTTGCCCGATACTTACTTGAAGATGGCGTTTCCTCTAAAGTAGACAGACAGTCCGCTACCCTCAAAAGAGTGGCTGTCACTTCACTTTAATTAGCAGGTGCAACAGCATCTTGGCGATCGGCGGCTTTTATCACACGGTGGAGAACGTCTCCCGAGTCCACTCCACCGGAAAGTCTCTCGACCACCATTTGAGCGGGGGTGGGCTAGGTCAATTGAGCCCACGATCTCCATCGGTCGCAGACCAGCGGGTAAAAGTTCAATTCGAAAAGTTGAATGTCGAATACGGAAACTTGCAAGTACAATGCCAAAAGTCGGATGTGGGAAGCGAAACCTTAAAGGACAAATGCTAAATGTTGGATGCGAAAAAGTGAATGTACATCCCACTGAACTTGAAGGTCGAATTCGAAAACTTGTCTACTACTTATGAAAAGTTGAATGTCGAAAGCGAAAACTTGAATGTTGCATAAATCAAAGTTGAATGTTGGATGCAAAAATTTGAATCGCGAGTGCAAACTCAAATGAAAAACACAAAATGTACGATAGATTATGCAAAGTACAATGTAAAATGGAACATTGAATTTTGGCGGAAATGGAACGCCATACGCTTGGACTAGGTGACCCGAAACGCTTTGGCCACGCGGAATAAATAAATTAGAAGGGCATGCAGGCTGCTGGCGATATCATTCATGAAAAGAGTGTGAATACTTGATCTTTACTTTAGAAGGCGTTTGCAGTCCCGAGAGTTTAAAAAAGCAATATGTTTTTTTCCTGTTCAAAAAAAAGCACGAACATTTGGAACACAGAGCAAGTCTATTTGTCCTTTCTTTGCTGACTAGGGATTACTAGTGGCTATAGTTCGACATAGGATATGTTTTTTGGGTGATTTAGCTGTTGTCCTTTGTATGGTTGTCCGTAAAAGTGAGGTACCCGCAATGGTATGGCCAGCCGAATGCTGACTATAACAGGGCAAGACTCGCCAGCCCACCAACTCAAGTTTTGGAATACACTCAAAGAAAGTGTATACTACTCGTAGCCAAGAGATCGATTTCTTTCCTTCTTCTTTCCTTTATTTCACATAACTTAAAAGTCTTGAAACGCTGCTGATATATAAAGTTCGCTTTACTAGCGAAAGAAACTCCATTCTATAAATCAAAAGTATTTTGCTGAACGGTCCACCCTTCATGCCTCAGCGGACTTTAATAAAACTTTGGTCGCGGTTTCAGTAGCAGAAACTGACCAATCAGATGCATTTCCCGAGCGGCACGGGAAACATAGGCGTGTTTTCATCAAGCATTTGCAATTGTTGAGCGCAATATAAACGCCTGATCATCTTTATACTGAGAAAGTTGCTCTGTCTTTTCCAAAACTGTAGAAATGCTAAAAAAGCAACTTTTAGCACTCTCTCATTCGATTCCCTTGGCTAATAAAAAATGCTATATTTAACAACTGTAACTTTGAATAACAAGCAAAACAGGAAACTATTGCAGTCCGATCTCTGATCTTCTTCACGTCTTATATCAGAGTTAGACTACTCTATCATGACTGTTAGCTTTTCTTGAACGATTAAGGAATATCCAGTTCCGGTCTCTTCCGCAGCAGAAAACGTTGAAAAAGTTTTAAAGTCTGTTTTCTCGTGTTTGCTGACCTTTGTTCAATTTTCAATCTTTCTTGGCGTCAATGAACTTCATCAAAAGATTTTGACTATTTAATCGTTATTACAACGTTTCTAGCAGTTTTAACACAGTCTTCGCACTGATTGTCCAGGGCCACAGTTCTTTGAAAAAGTGCGATGATCCTTTCCCTTTTTTAAAAATATTTTGTATACATTTTAGCGGTTTAACAAAAGTTTAGTCTTTAAATGGTAGAATTTTAAGCGTTAATTGCATATGAATAAACATCAATAGTATATGTTTTTATTGTTGTACCGAACACAAAGGCCAGTAAAACTTGTGAAAAATAATTCAACATGCGCATAATCACATCTTGGTAAACTTTGGTAATGCTACTTTGCATGTGCAACACGAGTATTTCTCGAGTTGGAATGAATTTTAATCGAGAAACTGTACAAAAGGAAGACGCTGATTTCTGTTTTTTAGACAGTTAACTTACACTGGAAGGACCAAACTCATCTCAAACGATAGCTGTCATTTCTGGATTGGATCAAATGTCACCACCAGCTAAGATTCGCTTGTGCGTCTTCGAAGATACCAGGTTTGTCCTCAGTTCAACTTATATTTTTGGCCTATTAAGCCCTAGTTTTTAATTGCTGGCAATAAACCCAAATTAATCTAGTCGCCGAAACAACGTTACTGGTTTTCCGTAAGTTTAGTTACCGCGGAAATTTTAAAAATTTTGAATTCGCGCTCTTTCGCAATTTTAACTTTAATCGTGACGAGCGGGTGCAAAACAGGCTATCGTAGTCTTCGCATATTCATTAGTTTTGTCAAACTGATAGTGGTGATCAACATCTCTGAGCAATCAAATATTAGGAGTTTAAATGGTTCTTGTGCTAGCAATTCTTCAACTCTAGTTTTCCTCAACTTTCTTCGCTTTTATCTACCGAGAAGTTTTGAAAGTTTGTATGTTTCTTTCCCGGTACTTTTAGAATTTATGCTAGGTCTAGCTTGTGGTAATTCACACGGCTATAGGCCTTTTTCAAAAATACCATTAATACTCTCGAAAGGCCTATTGTACACTCATTCACAAGCCAGTTTTGTCATCGATTTGTCAAGTTTTAATCAAGTGGGCATTTTTTTCTGAATGCGTTTAATTCAAGCGACTAGACTACACTAATAGAATAAACTTCAAACGTTGGACAGTTTTTTATTGCTCTGACTCAGAGTTTTACTTTTGATTAACCGCGACCTTATTAATTAATGTACGATTTAAGTAATGATCCGGGTAAGGTGGATAGCAATTTCTTTTGTTATGCGGCAACGGTGCTTTCCCCACGTAGGAATATTCTCATTTTTGCACAGAGAATGCATAAACCTACATGAAGGCCGTTTACTCAATAAAATGCATTTACACTCCAATTTGACAGGGTGTTTTTTTGCGTTAAAAGATTTTGACCAATCACAAGAGTTGAAAACTCAAGGTAATTAAGGCATGGGTCCCCAGGTGTTAAGTCAAAAAGTAGGGGGGTGGTCTCTCTTTCGATACATTAGCAGTGGCAAGCTGAAAACTTGTCAGACACATAAACGGCTAGTTTTTATCTATTTGGTATGCTCCAATTATGCAAATAAAGTCACGTGACACGCCACGCCCAAAAAACCCTTGAACTTAAATGGGCACACTTTTTCTTGTTTCCTTCATTTTTCTACTAGTTTCATAATTTTAAGGCCGTTAAGTATGTCATTTCTGCGCTTGGCAATGTCAAGAGTTTTCAAAGGAAAGGCATGTTAAAATGATACATTTGTATTGGGAGACTGGGTACTAGTCGAAAAACCCGTTTATTTTCAAAATAGATGAGATATTTGAAAGTTGCCAAGCACAGTTTTGTAGCGGCTTATATTTTGTATCTTCTTAGGGTAGTAAAGTAAGATAACTCTTGCTAAAAAGTGTGCCCATTTTTCCTTAAAGATATTTTGAAACTTTGAGGAGCTGTAAGGTCACGTGACCTAATTTGCATAATTTTGGTCTGTTTTAAAGCATCAATTTTGGTGTTGTGTAATATTTTTTGGTATTTTCTGCTTCATGATAAACCATTCGTATTATAGACCACCCCCCTCATTTTTACAGGAAAATGGCTGTTGACCCATGCCTTAATTTGCCTGAGAAGAATAGCCAAGAAAAGTTTACAATTTTACATGTTCCCCACATAGGATTTCTTTGTTATTCAAACTGAGACCAGATTTTGTTATATGGAAGATGGTTGGAAAGTAAGGATGAATATATGTACTGCTTTATGAAGTTTTGTTAACTTTTGCTGTTTAAGCCGATCAGAAGTAAGTACAGACAATAGAAAAGTTAGCACCTTTTTTGCATTCCAACGTGTTCGTTGCCGTTGTTGCTATCGTTCTTATCTGGACTGTTTCTTAAAGATAAATTATGCTTTTATGCCGCACAAACGGGTTGCCAACAAACAAACTGTTGGCAATTTTGGCATAGAGTGCTTAGATTGCCATGGGAGAGAATTACAATGCTTCCAGGGACAGTTAGGCTGACACAAGATAATAGTCGACAGAGGTGCAAGACAGATGTAAATAAAACTGAAGGTAACGAGAAACCAGGTAAACAAGAAAAGAAGGTTAATTCGGAGTGCAATTCTTAACACGTTACTACCGTGGTATCTACAACAACAAATAATGCTTTCCATTTTTTAACAGGTTCTGCCTCACCATAAAGTAAAGAAGAACAATTTGCCTTCCAAAAAGGCGTTCAAAATAACAATAAAAGTACTGCCACGATCCTTAAAAAGGATATGCAGCCAACGCATTTGTGAGTCTGTCATTTATTCAGTATATACCAAACCTATGGTAAGTTCATTTTTTGCTAAACACAGTCGGTTAGTCGGGTCTTCATGCAATTTTCCACTGTTTTCAACAGGTTGTTATTTTAGGCAAATTTTAAGAACAGGTCGTCGAGGTGGAACAGAAGATCATTATTAGAAATAATAACCTACTGTTTCAATTCAGTGACCATAATAATAACCTGCTGGTCCTAAAACTATGGAAAAGTACGCGCTCGGTCATTATTCTTAAAAAGGTCTCAAGGCTCAACCATTAAGTTATATTTCTTTTCTCGTTGCATCCTTCTTTCCAATAATTCTGTTGTGAATTTTTTCGTCACTCTGACAAATCTGGTTTGGTATATACACCAAGACAACATGTTGTATTTAGTTATAAATTAAGCAAATTCAGTACTCACCCCCCAAAATAGAACATTCTGAAAGAAGTTTACGCTTTTGAATTAAGTAGGCAAATACAGTTTCGTAGACAAAACGGAACCTTACCAAGAGCTAAATTCCTCAGCGTAAACCAACAACAAAAAAGTAGTCAAAAGACCGCCTCGGACCAAATATTATAAAAACTCAACACAGCACAAAAGGTAAGTGAAAAAGGTAAGTATCAAGGTAAGTTTATCTATACTCTTCTAGCCCTGGGGACTAAGTGCTCCGCCCAAGGGGGGAGAGCCCTGGGGACTAAGTGCTCCGCCCAAGGGGGGAGAGCCCTGGGGACTAAGTGCTCCGCCCAAGGGGGGAGAGCCCTGGGGACTAAGTGCTCCGCCCAAGGGGGGAGAGCCCTGGGGACTAAGTGCTCCGCCCAAGGGGGGAGAGCCCTGGGGACTAAGTGCTCCGCCCAAGGGGAGAGAGCCCTGGGGGGGGGACTAAGTGCTCCGCCCAAGGGGGAGAGCCCTGGGGACTAAGTGCTCCGCCCAAGGGGAGAGCCCTGGGGACTAAGTGCTCCGCCCAAGGGGGGAGAGCCCTGGGGACTAAGTGCTCCGCCCAAGGGGGAGAGCCCTGGGGACTAAGTGCTCCGCCCAAGGGGAGAGCCCCCTGGGGACTAAGTGCTCCGCCCAAGGGGGGGAGAGCCCTGGGGACTAAGTGCTCCGCCCAAGGGGAGAGCCCTGGGGACTAAGTGCTCCGCCCAAGGGGGGAGAGCCCTGGGGACTAAGTGCTCCGCCCAAGGGGGGAGAGCCCCCAATGGGGGAAGAGCCCTGGGGACTAAGTGCTCCGCCCAGGGGGGGAGAGCCCTGGGGACTAAGTGCTCCGCCCAAGGGGGGAGAGCCCTGGGGACTAAGTGCTCCGCCCAAGGGGGGAGAGCCCTGGGGACTAAGTGCTCCGCCCAAGGGGGGAGAGCCCTGGGGACTAAGTGCTCCGCCCAAGGGGAGAGCCCTGGGGACTAAGTGCTCCGCCCAAGGGGAGAGCCCTGGGGACTAAGTGCTCCGCCCAGTGCTCCGCCCAAGGGGGGAGAGCCCTGGGGACTAAGTGCTCCGCCCAAGGGGAGAGCCCTGGGGACTAAGTGCTCCGCCCAAGGGGGGGGGAGAGCCCTGGGGACTAAGTGGGGCTCCGCCCAAGGGGGAGAGCCCTGGGGACTAAGTGCTCCGCCCAAGGGGAGAGGGGGGGAGAGCCCTGGGGACTAAGTGCTCCGCCCAAGGGGAGAGCCCTGGGGACTAAGTGCTCCGCCCAAGGGGGAGAGCCCTGGGGACTAAGTGCTCCGCCCAAGGGGGAGAGCCCTGGGGACTAAGGTGCTCCGCCCAAGGGGGAGAGCCCTGGGGACTAAGTGCTCCGCCCAAGGGGGGGGAGAGCCCTGGGGACTAAGTGCTCCGCCCAGGGGGAGAGCCCTGGGGGGACTCCGCCCAAGGGGGGAGAGCCCTGGGGACTAGGTGCTCCGCCCAAGGGGGGAGAGCCCTGGGGACTAGGTGCTCCGCCCAAGGGGGGAGAGCCCTGGGGACTAGGTGCTCCGCCCAAGGGGGGAGAGCCCTGGGGACTAGGTGCTCCGCCCAAGGGGGGAGAGCCCTGGGGACTAGGTGCTCCGCCCAAGGGGGGAGAGCCCTGGGGACTAGGTGCTCCGCCCAAGGGGGGAGAGCCCTGGGGACTAGGTGCTCCGCCCAAGGGGGGAGAGCCCTGGGGACTAGGCGCTCCGCCCAAGGGGGGGAGAGCCCTGGGGACTAGGTGCTCCGCCCAAGGGGAGAGCCCTGGGGACTAGGTGCTCCGCCCAAGGGGGGGAGAGCCCTGGGGACTAGGGGTGCTCCGCCAAGGGGGGCCCTGGGGAGCCTGGGGACTAGGTGTGCTCCCAAGGGGGGACTAGGTGCTCCGCCCAAGGGGAGAGCCCTGGGGGGGCCCAAGGGGGGAGAGCCCTGGGGACTAGGTGCTCCGCCCAAGGGGAGAGCCCTGGGGACTAGGTGCTCCGCCCAAGGGGAGAGCCCTGGGGACTAGGTGCTCCGCCCAAGGGGAGAGCCCTGGGGGGGACTAGGGGAGAGGTGCTCCGCCCAAGGGGGGAGAGCCCTGGGGACTAGGTGCTCCGCCCTGGGGAAGGTGCTCCGGGGGGGAGAGCCCTGGGGACTAAGGTGCTCCGCCCAAGGGGAGAGCCCTGGGGACTAGGTGCTCCGCCCAAGGGGGGAGAGCCCTGGGGACTAGGTGCTCCGCCCAAGGGGAGAGCCCTGGGGACTAGGTGCTCCGCCCAAGGGGGAGAGCCCTGGGGACCGCCCAAGGGGGGGAGAGCCCTGGGGACTAGGTGCTCCGCCCAAGGGGAGAGCCCTGGGGACTAGGTGCTCCGCCCAAGGGGAGAGCCCTGGGGACTAGGTGCTCCGCCCAAGGGGAGAGCCCTGGGGACTAAGTGCTCCGCCCAAGGGGGGGAGAGCCCTGGGGACTAGGTGCTCCGCCCAAGGGGGAGAGCCCTGGGGACTAGGCCCCGGGGAGGGGAGAGCCCTGGGGACTAGGTGCTCCGCCCAAGGGGGAGAGCCCTGGGGACTAGGTGCTCCGCCCAAGGGGGGGAGAGCCCTGGGGACTAGGTGCTCCGCCCAAGGGGAGAGCCCTGGGGACTAGGTGCTCCGCCCAAGGGGAGAGCCCTGGGGACTAGGTGCTCCGCCCAAGGGGGGAGAGCCCTGGGGACTAGGTGCTCCAGGGGGGAGAGGGGGGAGAGCCCTGGGGACTAAGGTGCTCCGCCCAAGGGGAGAGCCCTGGGGACTAGGTGCTCCGCCCAAGGGGAGAGGGGAGAGCCCAAGGGGGGACTACTAGGTGCTCCGCCCAAGGGGGAGAGCCCTGGGGACTAGGTGCTCCGCCCAGGGGGGGGGAGAGCCCTGGGGACTAAGGTGTGCTCCAAGGGGGAGAGCCCTGGGGACTAGGTGCTCCGGGGGAGAGCCCTGGGGACTAGGTGCTCCGCCCAAGGGGGGGAGAGCCCTGCTCCGCCCAAGGGGGGACTAGGTGCTCCGCCCAAGGGGAGAGCCCTGGGGACTAGGTGCTCCGCCCAAGGGGGAGAGCCCTGGGGACTAGGTGCTCCGCCTAAGGGGGAGAGCCCTGGGGACTAGGTGCTCCGCCCAAGGGGGGAGAGCCCTGGGGACTAGGTGCTCCGCCCAAGGGGGGAGAGCCCTGGGGACTAGGTGCTCCGCCCAAGGGGGGAGAGCCCTGGGGACTAAGTGCTCCGCCCAAGGGGGGAGAGCCCTGGGGACTAGGTGCTCCGCCTAAGGGGGGAGAGCCCTGGGGAAGGGGGAGAGCCCTGGGGACTAGGTGCTCCGCCCAGAGGGGGAGAGCCCTGGGGACTAAGTGCTCAAGGGGGGAGAGCCCTGGGGACAGGTGGGGGGAGAGCCCTGGGGACTAGGTGCTCCGCCCCTGGGGGACTAGCCCTGGGGACTAGGTGCTCCGCCAAGGGGAGGGGGAGAGCCCTGGGGACTAGGTGCTCCGCCCAGGGGGAGAGCCCTGGGGACTAGGTGCAAGGGGAGAGCCTGGGGACTAGGTGCTCCGCCCAAGGGGAGAGCCCTGGGGACTAAGTGCTCCGCCCAAGGGGGGAGAGCCCTGGGGACTAAGTGCTCCGCCCAAGGGGGGAGAGCCCTGGGGACTAGGTGCTCCGCCCAAGGGGGGAGAGCCCTGGATAATTTGAACTCCTGCTAACTCGAACCAATTTTTCTTTCCCCTTAGGTCATTTTCTATATAATTTTACCCTCGATAACTCGAACCATGTTAAAAGGGAGGTCTAGTTACAATAAAGGGGGTAGTGAGTGATAGTGATGGTTAGTGATGTGTAATTATGGGTGGTGATGTGTAGTGATGGATAGTGATGGGTAGTGATGTGTAGTGATGGGTAATGATGGATAGTGATGTGTAATGATGGGTAGTATAGCATATCTTTATTGCGCCTTACTCTGCAAAGGGAGGCATCCGTATAGTTACAATAAAGGTTTTTCAACTACAACAAATTTTAAAAGAAAGAAAGTAGTGATATGTAGTGATGTGTAGTGATGGACAGTGATAGGTGCTGATGGGTAGTGATGGATAGTTATGTTGAGTGACACATAGTTACACGTTACATGAAAATATTCTTAGTGGATTTTTTTGTGTATACCGTCTTACTCGATACCAGATCTCTTTCATCAGCTCTGGCACAGTGGAGTTTCAAAAATGGCGCGGGAAGAAGACTTGACGGTAATGGTCGCTTTTTAAACTTTTTATAATCGCATTCTCCCGAGAGATTGACATTCTTTGCACTTGCCAGCAATATATAAGTTAGTTGGATTAACGAAAATGCATTTCTTTGAAATTTCAGGAGCGTTATTTGGAAGAGATGCCAGCTTGTTTGCGTGATCTGTTTGAGCAAACAAGCTGTGAGGAAGAAAAATGCTTTGCAAACAACGCTTTTACCTCGGCGAAATCTTACACAACGATATTGGGAATAAACGGAATGCAACTTCCTCCACCTTTGGTATGATCTGCTTTATTAAAAGTATAACTAGAATGTTTACTTTCGGTGCAAAGAGGTCTTAACGAAGCCAGTTTAAGCTTAAGATGAATTGTGTTGACACAATTTTTTGGCGTCATTGCCACTTTTGTGCAAATACGTATGACTTGTTGGTGTATTTGTAGTATTTTCGCACAGGTTTGCATTTTCAACGAATTGAGAAAAACCTTTGTATTCCAGCTCCTCCTTTTAAGTTCGTGCTATAAATATCTGTACAATTTCACTTTAGTAACGAAGTTCATGTAAACGCTGTTGGCGTCTTTCCTCTTCATTAGAAGTTGATGTTGGCGCGTGATTTACGGCATGGCTATGGCTTTCATGAAATTTAATAAACCTGCAAAATCTGCAGCTCAAGAATGCCTACCCTGAAAAGGCAGGAAACTAATTATTCTGTGTAACATTCAGCCATTAGTCCCTTTGTCTTAATAAATTGGATGATTGTGTGTTAATTTTTGTTTAGCAGTAAAATGGTATTTGTCCCGTTGAAAGCACTTTTATAATTATCTTCACTAACAATAAATTACCATAGTGACCAGCATTTGTTTTTTTTCTATGATTATGATGCAAATGTTTTGCTGTCTACCATTATTTTGCAGTTGGTAAACATGAGTAAAAGTCATAATAATGTGCATCTGATCACAATAATATGGTCATGGAAAAATGCAAAATTAGGCAGATATGTTCCACCAGGGGTAACTGATGGTTGGTTAATGAAACTGACCTTAGTATCAGAGTTAAGAAGCTGTTGACTTGTGCTACTGAGTGCCATAAAGCCAATTGCTATTTGTTGTTTTGACTTTTTTGTTGTGACATTGCTATTGCAATTTGGTATATTTAACAATTATTCCTCGAGCCCGAATGGGCTCTGAGTCAATAGCCCATGAGGCCGAAGGCCCTCAGAGGGCATGAGGTCAAAAGAAATAATTGTTTTAGTAAAATCCAACTAGTTGGTAAAAAATATCGAGACAAAACAACTTTAGCTACTTAAAGCTTGACTTTGCTGCCAAAAAGCTGGCGCTTTTCGCTGCTAGTGGGCTATATCATATAACCTAGTAGTAGCTCAACCAATCAGAAAGCAGCATTGATAATAGACCACTAGTTGGATTTTACTAAAAAATAATACAGCTCAAGGATAGTAGACTAGGTGAATCGCAACTAGCAGGTGGAGACCTCTGTTCCAGGCTGTTTACAAGCATGGCAGAGCTACAACTGTTCACAAAAATGTTGAGATATGTCATTAAATGAGGTATATTTTGGAGAACAAAACAATCTGGACCCATCCCAGGGGATGAAAGGGGAGAGCCCCTTTTTTTCTTCTTCTTGAGGGCAAAGTGTCTCAACTTATTCATTACTCCAAGCTGTGACCATTTTGATCACCTTGGCAAGAAGATAAAAAATTCGGCAACTATAATATTGCAGCAAATGTCACCAATTTGGCAACCTGTGTTTAGTGGTCATGTGCCAAGCTGTGCTTACCTAGACAGGTGTTTCATCAGCTAAAGTTAAAGTAAGATTTAAACATTTGCATGCAATATTATTATATTTTACTTTTATTTTTTTATAATTCACCTCTTTCACTTCGGTATCCAGGTATTAGGCCTTGAGATGTTGCATGCACCTCCAAAAATTCAGTAATTGCAAAAGTACTCTGCCATGCATGCTATCTTCAGAAAAAAAAATTAAGTATCCATAAACCAGTGTCTATACTCTGCGAAAAGAGTTTTAGCTTTCTACCTTGCTCTAGAAATTAAGATCTGATATTTTTGGTAGAAGGTAGCCCAATAATGATTTTGAAATAGCTGATATGTAAAATAATTTATAGTTATGTTTGTTGTAGCTGACAGAAGAAGAGAGAGCTGAGATGCGTGAGTACAGAAGACGGGCAGTGAGGTGTGAAACCAAGCTTTTTGACAGAAGGAGAGAAAAGTACTCTGACCTTATCTTACAAGTCATGTCTGTAATGGACAGGATTCAGGTACAGTGCCAAGAAAGATAGCAGTTTGGCTTTTTTAAGCTTTAATCTCCTAGCCAAAATCATTTTTTAACCTATGTCTGCAGACTTTGGCTATATCACTGTGGTGGGTTTCATGCCCTTTGACTTTTGTTGGTCTAAAGAATCATTTAGCTTCACAATGCAGTTAATAAAAACATGAACATTGAATTGACTTACTGTGAAACTCACAAGACTGTGAACACCAGAAATATTCATGGAATGTTATTGTGTTGTGAAGAAAGCCAATAAGGCTTGAAAAAACCTAAACTGCAAACAGCAACAGTAGTTAGTTTGTGGTTTTGAGGTTTGCTCGCAATGAAAAATTGTCCCGAACTTCATTATGATTGGTCACTACACAATAAACATTCCCGAAATTTTTCAACCGTTCGCGGTTTTCTGAGTTTGACAATAATATTCCAACTTTCTTACCTCTAATCTGTTGGATGTGTCTGGTATTTCTTTCTGTTGTTTTTAATGGAACCGCAGAAGGAATTCTGTTTTGTTATTTTTCTTAGCACCAGTGTACTGCTAACACTTGTATTTTGTTTTAATTCCACAGGGACAAAGAGAGGCAAAATTGTTAACTGAAATGAATGATGATACCGAGAGTATTTTAGAGAGAACAGTTATTAATGAAATTGCCGACATGGCAGGTACTAACAGAACATTGCAGCAAAATCATTCACAACCTGTAACACATGAACTGCATCCATTTGCTTTGGATGTTTCAAGTTATGGGAGAAGTTCTGAAAATAAAACTGACCGATCAAGAAGAGTGTTAAGCCAGATGGGGTATATGCCTGAGTCAATGCTCATGAGCTCTGGTGAAAGTGGATTATTAGAACACCAGTTTGTAAGAAAAGCAGATTCCAGGGAGAAAATTCAAACTGTACCATTGGGATTTGACCGCATGGATATTCCTCTTAGCTCCACAATGGATAATGAGATTTCCAAAATTAAGAGACCTTTTTCACAACTGTCTGTTGCTGCTGATGAAATGTTCTCAGACATTCCTTTGGATTCAACTTTGAGAAATAAATCAGCGTCATTTCAGCCAGAGAGGAATGGACCGGAATATGATTCTCTTGCATCTACTTCCCTGTCTTTGGCTTTTTCAGGTGAGGGAATGATCTTGTTGGTAATAGAGTTTTCAGAATTGATCTTTTTATAAACCAGAACTCTTAGGCCATGTTCATAAGTGTGTTCCCACGGTGTCAATGTATGATACTTGCTTTGATAATCACATTAATGTGAACATATTCTTTTTGTACCCACACCAGATTTGTGATTGTTTTGTGTACTTAAAGTTGCTTATTTATATAATTCGTTGCAGATTCAAGCAACTCAACTGTGCGTTCTGTTGTAGAATTACAGCCTCATTCTCTAGCCAAACAGGAGATTAACAGAAAATCAGGAACTGTCCAATATTATGTTAGCCATAAACAACAGCCAACTACTACCCAATCAAAAAATCCTAAGAAACTCATAAAACCTTTATCCTCCAAACAAAAAGGTGGTAAACAAATATCTGAGACTTCTGGGTCGTCACAAAGACCCACACTCTCTGATCAGGATGAAACACTAATAAATTTGGAAAAGCTGAGGCAAAAGTTGCTTGAAGAGAAGCAAAAGCACATGGATGTTCTGAAGCAACAAGAGCTACAGAGACTTCGTAAACAACAGAGAGAACATTCATTAGAGTTAGACCAAAATTACTCAACTTTTCAAAGCAGTACTCCTACACGTGCATCTGGGAGACCAAGGTCTACTTCATTGCCATCAACAAGGACTTCAGACCTCAAAGAATCTCTGGATTCAAATTGTCCCCATGTGACTGACAGGTCTTCACCTCTCCGTAGACCTCTTTCAATGCCGCCGGGTGAAATGTACTCCATACTTGAGCTCAGTGGAGAAAATCTTGACCTTGATGCACAAGACCATCACACTGAACCAGAGTCTTCCTCTGATAAAGAGAACCATGTTGTTCACATAGAGTCAAGTGTGGCAAGGTTAAGAGAAACTTTAATTTCTGAACGTCCTGCCAGAAATGTGCAGACTGTAATGAATGATAAGGAAAACATACACACAGGCTTCTCAAAGAGGAATTACAGCCATAAAAGTTCTGCAGCGTCAAAAGGAAATCTCAAGGTAACTTAGTGTTAGCCTGAGAAAAACAGCTGACATTTGGCGACACTACCACTGTCAAATGACATCTGCGAAACGAGCGCAGAAATTCCATACTGATGAGTTGTCAATATCCAGATCTGGGGAGTACTTCTGATTGATCGTACAGTGTGGGAAATTTGATTCAACCAATCAGAAGAACTACCCAGACCTTGGGAGTGATGTGTTATCTGTATGGAATTTCTGCGCTCATTTCTCAGACGTCATTTGGCGGGGAATCCAGTGGTAGCATCGCCAAATGTCAGCTGTTTTCTAAGGCTAACTTTGTGTTAGACATCCCAGCATTTTTCTTAACTTTTCATGTTAAAAGCAGGCATGCAATCAGTCCCCCTTCCATTATCTTAAGATTATTAAAGCTAATGACAGTGCATGATTTTAAAGCTTGTGGCATGTAGACCTGGAAATGCATGTGGTTGTTTATGTGACACCATGCCAAATCATCTTAATAATAAACATAAATATTTAAGTTTACACACTTTAAATGTTGACTTGTGCATGTATGTCAATTTTAAACTCCGGTAGTTTTTTCTTATACATGATGTTTGCATTATTTTTGCAGTGTGTTGTACTTCCAATGTTGCTTTGGGTTGTTAACTGTGCCAATTTACCATCTTTGTTTTTTTTCAACCGTTTTATAAACTTAGATGATGTTTCAAAAATCTTACAAGGTCATAACAGAATGTTATTGAGGGTCTTGTTTCAAATTTTGTTGCAGTTTTTTGAGAGCAATGGAAGAGACAAGTTTGCTAAACTATCTGCGCATGCAAAGGGATTTTTGACCAGGTGTTTGATGAAAACAGCCAAAGTACAAGGCCTTATACAGACCATCAAGGTAATAGATTCACATGTTCACTGATGTTGATTAGTTACCAATATTAATATTATAACCTTCATTCTGACCACTGTTTTTGTGTTGTGGACTAGCATACCACAGGGTTCTTCTGAAGCCCTGATAAGTGTTGAATTGCCATCTAGTTGTTATGGAAACACTGGCTACACGCAGAAAATAATGTATTTTAAGGAGGTTAATAAATCTGTTGTATTAATAATATTGTTTCTCAGCACATCATTGGATGAAAAACAGTCAATAAATATCACTTATGTTATAGGGTCATGTAGCAGCTAAATTTCTTCTCCTGCTCCTTCATAATGCACTGAAATTCACTTTTCAGGGCCCCAAAATTATAATTTTCCCTGGAGAGGTTCCCAGACAGCTATTTGAAGGGGGGCAGTGGGCAATTTTTGCCTTCCCATTAATTTACTTCCAAACCCTAACTTTTTCTCCTCCTTCTTTATTTTTTTTTTGATAACCCTGAGCCTTTGGTAACGTTGTTAATGGACAATGAACTAGACCTGCTGTTTTGAAAGTCTAAAATATCAGACTGGATTAATATTCTGATACCTGCTCTGCCAGGCGTATAATACAACACCTTGCTAAGTATGTACAGGTTAAATGTCATGCTTGCAGTCAGTGTTCACTGTTTGTCAAAGTTAGGGATAGTAGGTCCAGTGGATAGTGATCAAAAGATGTAATCTGGTCTGGGCTGATGGTTTTAAAATCAGACCAGTTTAGGGCCCTTGCATTGTGAATGAGCCCTTTATATTTTTGGGATCAAAGAGAGTAAAAAGGCAGCATAGCATAGCTGGTCAGAGTGTTAGACTTGCGATTGGCTGGTCTCATGTCAAGTCTTAAGTCAAGACAATCTGTTTTTAAGATACTCTTTTGCTATAAAATGCAGCAATGAAAAAATTACTTTTCAATGCCAGGATACCAAGGATGTGCTGGCAGACATATCAAAAGAGGATGCACAGTCCATGCAGGAAAAAATGTTGAAACAAAATGTGGAGGGTCACGTAAGTAAACTATGAGCCAGTATAACCTTCATATTAAAATGACTTGATCCTTTGCATAAAAAAAGCCATATTATAATACTGCAGTTAAACTTTTTATTAGTAACCATGCAAAATGCCAAGAGTGTTTGGCGGTCACTTATGCAAGGTTTCAGTTTAACAGTCCTTTGACTGGCTAGACTGATTTTATATTTTGGGTAGGGGATGGCTTATTAGAGTTTATTTTTCTACTTGAGGGTCTCCTATAACCCTGTGCAAAGTAATTTCATGCAAACAAAAAACCATAATCGTGCTTCACAAAAATGGTATAATAATAATAATGATAATAATAGTAATAATACTTAAATTATCCTCTCCCCTTATGGAGCTCTTAAGGGATAATGAAACCAAAAATAATTTAAAGGGAACATAACATGATTAAAAACCCCAACTGGTAGGAGGTGAACCAGTTGGCTATTTAACTAGCATGGCCAAGGATTTGAACTCTGGACTACTGCAGGAGAACAAATCCAGCTAGCCGTCAGGATAGTATTTGAACTCGGTGGCTCCGAATTACAAGTCCAGGTACCCTCTTACTAGAGTTAGTTGCATGTAGAGGTTCAACACTGTATTTTCTTTTCTTTTTAGCTCAAGATTGCCAGGTGTAGCCTTCATGATGTGTTCTTTAGTATTCCTGTGAAAGAGAGAATGTCTTACATTGCTCAGTCAAGAAGTCTGGCAAGAGTGAAGCAAGCTAAAAGACCCACCAGGGTAAGGGATACTTAACTGCTACAATATACAGTAACAGTTGGGTCAGGTTAGTTATTTATTCACCTGATTTTGTTGGCTTTACATCTTAAATTGAGCAAGTCTTTTTTGACAAAATCCTAGCCACATAGCAAACAAACATCTTAACTGAGCATATTAAGTAACACTTTCCCAATATTTTGGGCTGTTGTGTTTTGCCAAAAAAAAATAAAATAAAATAAAAGCAAAGACTTTGAGATTAACCAGGTGATAGCAACTTAAACACTGATTCAGAACTTAACACGTGATACCTACATAAGAGGTTTAATACCGTAAATGACCTAATGAACGACTGGGCATTCTGTTTAATTTTTGGGGTCCAAAAAAAAAAAAATTTAAAGTAAAAAGTTCAACTTTGAGCAAAATTAACCAGTTGAATATCCAGTTTGTCAATTAAACAGATTCAGGACTACAACAAGGATGGTGGGTTATTGGTTGCCATCATTAGTCCATCCTTACTTTAAACTTGACATTGAACAAGATGAAAATGACCTGAAAATAAAAGCCTGAATGAATTGAATGTGCTGTTTAATTTTGGGGGGTCCAAGCATTTACTAGAGAGGGGCATCTAATAAAATTTTAAATAGATAGATAAGAGGGGGAAGGTCATTTATGATATTGCAGTAAATGCCTGTGGCTTGACAATGTACTTCAATATTGATTTATTGACAGAGTTCTGTAGGCCAATCCAAGCTATCTGCTGTCACTCTACGAGCAATCCAGCGGAGACAAGAAGGGTTCAACCAGTATCCTTCAGTTTAAACTGTATTGAGACTAAGTATACTTCTTATTCTGTAAACATGTCATCTGGGGTAATCAATGGGAATCATGAGGTGAAATCAATTAAAACTGGAGTTGGGTTTACCTGGGCCTACAGCCATGTACCAGGATTTGAGTATGTGCCATTATTGGCTTGTTCAAAAACTTATTATTAATTTACCAGTCAGGTTGTCCATGAAGGGAAATTCAAAATGCACTTCCAGTAATTTTTGAGTATGTAAGAGGCCCTGTACAAGGATCTTGCCATCTGCCTCACAGATGGTACCAACAGGGGCTCGATTACCTCTGTGACAGAGGCTAGAGTTGGGTATCAAAATTTACTGTTCATTGGAGTGTCAAAGACATCGATAACTTTTTGGTTTTTAAACAAACAATAAAGACTTACTTATTTAGGAAGGCTTTTGCCTGTTATAGTTAGATTGATAATTTTACATTATAAATTTTTAATTTACATTTAATTGTGGTGCAGTTTCACTGCTCAGATAAATAATTTTGGCATGCTGGTATATTATTATTATTTAAAAAAAACAAACTGCTCAGATTAAAATTTTTATGGTTGGAAGGCTTCTTGCACTGAAGAACTGGAAGAACTGGAACCACTCTTTTCCATTGCGCAAGTGTTGTAAAGTGTACAAGCATTGAACCTTAACTCCTATTTTACTGAAAGTTCTGTACAACAAACTGAAAATACAGAAGTGAAGTTAAAACATGATCCTCGGGAAGAGAGGAAAAGGAAGAATTGGAACATTAGGTCAGTTTGCTTGTTGGTTAAACGTTTTACTTGCAAGTGATGAAATGAAAAATGTGTTTTAGTTTCTGTAATCCTTGATCTTGAGGGAAATGACAGATCTATTTGCTGCACTGTATGTACCATGTTAAAGCATTGTGCATCCTTGCCTCATAACTTCAGTTTTCTCCACCAAGAATCATTTTTGCTGTTAGCTCTTGTCAAGAGTGAATGACAAGACAAAATACAAACCAGTGTAAAAACGAGTTTTATTTGCGTGAGATTTAGCATGCAAATAAAGACTTTGCTGTTATACTTGTGTTGAAAGGGGGCCTTCAGGTAATTCAGAAATAGCCCATTATAATGATCCCTGCTTTATTGACTGCTGTCCCTAGTAAGTAGCCTAAGAAAACAGCTGGGCTGGGTTGTTGGAAGCTGGGTTAAGATAGCCCAGTGTTAGTGTGAAATTTGAACTCAGATATGATTGCTTAAAAAGCAAATTTCGTTTTTAAATTTTTAAAATTCTCTTTGCCTACAATTTGATGATTGGATACTCTGAAAAGAATAGAGAAAATTATCCGAGAGAGTGCTTTTGATAAAAAGAAAAAGGAACCGGGGTTAAAATTCAACCCTGGGTAAGTGATAACTGGTCCCAGGCATTTTGCAACGCCACTGCTGGTTTCCCCATGAAAAGATGTCGGAGAAACAAGTGCAGAATCCATGGTAGTGACGTACAGTATAGAATAATATGGGATTTCTGCATTCGTTTCTCAGACGTCATTTCACTGAGAAACAAGCAGTGGTGTTGTGAAATGTCATCTGTGTTCTTAAGCTACCTAACAAGCTGACTTAATCCTTTTTTGCTTCTCTAGGGTACTCAAACCACAGCAGGGACATACATCACCACCTCTACCAGACAAGACAAGGTACTGGGTTATCTATATAATCATACGGTAGTTAAACTGGCCATTGCGTGTTAGTAGAAACCAAGCTGCAGTCACCCATGAGCTAGACTACGAGCAGTCTCTCTTTTTTCTTGGTCCGTCGAGCAAAACTCCCGAGACACGCAAATGACCACGCGCGTGACTGAAGGCGCGAGACGGGGCCGCCCTCGTTTCTCGCGTCTCGTGGCTTCGCCATTCAACGCTCGCGCGCGTGCACTCCCCTTACTAAATCTGAAGAAAAAGAGAGACTGCTCGCAGTCTAGCCATGAGCAATTCATGATTGGGTAATTGACCAATTAGAAGGCGAGATTTACTTTATGGTGTTTTAATGTGTGAAAGATGGTGATAGATAGCTGTCATTCCTAATGGCTACTTATTCAACAAATAGTTTTGCCATTTTCTCTGAGGAAGTAGCCTGCTTAGCTGGCGGGATTGTTAATAATGCATGGGATTCTTTCTTAGCAGCTGAGCCTTGAGGGATTTCTGTGAGCTTCAAAGGGATTTTAACCTGACGTGCTCCCAATCTTCTCTCGCCACCATGCTGGCAAAAAACAACAGCACTTAACCGCTAATACCGCCACTGGCTTCCCAGGCTACTGAGGAAGAAGAAGATATACTAATGAATCATACTATGCCAG
>CALNXK010000071.1:1885000-1957500 GCA_942486035.1 Porites lobata | reverse complement strand
GTCTAATATTCTAGTTGGTAAATTTATTATTCCTGTATTCCGATAAGTATATTTCTTTTGTCTCATTACGCGTTTTTGGCAAGGTTTTTATACCGGAACAGCTACGAAAATGAAAATATGATTGGAATGTCAGTAAAATGTTACATTATCTGCTAGCCAAACTATAATTGTAATTGTACTTTAGCTTTTAGTAATTATTTGTTACGTTGCATTATATTTCAGTTTACGGTTCGATTATCGTCAATAAAATCACCATCAAGGACTAGCTCCTAGTTTCGTGATCACAGTTGATTCATGATCGACCAGTAAAATATACCCGCTCACACGGAGTTTCGCCGCCACAAATAGTTTTAGCCGCGTGACAATTGGCTTCTCCTACAGTCGCAGCGTATCATCCGTTACAGTACTACCGACAATTATCAATTCAGTGAGCTACGGTAAAACGAGCAACAAAAACGTGTAACTTGCAGGTTTGCATCATTGCTGCAAAACGAGTTTAAAAGCTCGAAAAAGCGATGCTGCAGGGTTTACCACCTATGTATAGAAATCAACATGTCTTCCAACAGATTAGCCTGAATTTCAGACGATTACTTCGAGTCGTTTTTACTCCCTCAGTCAGAACAACAGATAAATTTGCGAAACTTACATTCACTCACCCTGCAACAAACCTGATTTCAGCGGCAGATCCGGGAATTTTTCAAAAACGGGTTTGCAAGTGTAACTGAGGAAAAAGCGAACGTCCCGCGGCCAAGGAATGATTGAATAATATGTGGATTGTCCTTAATTTGGCATGGATTTCTCAGGGAATTTGATGCACTATCACCAAGGACTAGGAGTACAGTATATTAAACAACGATAGTCGATAATTGTTGGTCGCTCTTTTAAAGAGCCTTCTTCGATTAGCCTGTAGAAAGCCGCCTTTCTGAGGGAGGGGGTGAGGTGGGGAGGGGGCTACTACCTTATTAGAGGAAATTAATAACGATGTACGTTGACAACGCGAAAAAGAGTTATTTTATTTATTTTTAGGCGAAGGAAATTTACGTTACACAAACTTAACGCGAATTTTCCAAAAGATAGGTTTACATCACCGGGCATCACATTAACGCGAAATTTTCGAAAACAATGTGTGCTTACTTTATTTTACCCAATTACGAGAATTTGCTGCAATACAAACTTCTAAACATACATCCCTAAAGCAAACAACAGCAGCATTTCCATGAAGAAGAAGGACTGAAGAAGTTAGCTATCCCTCGGGGAAACGGGTCAATACGAAGACCAGTCGAAAACACAAAAAAAATCTACCAAAAAAGCAAACCGACGATTGCAAGATGTATTTTGAGTGACCATGATTTCTTCAGATGTGTAATTCGCTGGACACCGTAACCTGGACGGCAAGGCCCCTACAAATTTGTTCAAAAGAGGGCCAGAAACTCGGCTAAGGCAGGGTTACTGTGCCAAATACCTAAAAATTTTGCTACTGTTCACTCTTTTCCCATTTACTGGGTTTGTAAGTTTACTCCCATTCCCGCTTTTGTTCTTTTATTTCTCAGGGAATGGGAGCCTGGGTCCTGTCGGTTTCATTGATCCCGGGAAATAAATCCTCACTCGTGATTGGTCAGCCTATCCTGGTTCCATGTAGTGAACAAATTTTTCAAACTGTGAATCTGAGTGTGGTTTCGCTCGTGGAAAACAAGGGTCCAGCTGAAATTCATTGTTCCTTCTTCGTTTTGGATTAATGTCGTACCTTGAATTCTTTTCTAGCGTATGGTATGGCCGCCAAGCACATAAATTCTGTGGACGTGAACGAGTTCGATCGTCTTCGAAAGGAAAACGCTGTACTTCGGGACGAGTTAGCCCACTTACGAAATGAAGTCTCAGGCGAGAGACATACTCATGAACAAATGTTGAAGAGTTTTCAAGCATGTCACAATGAAGATGCAAGAAAACTGCGAGAGGAGAAGAAACTTACATCGAAATTAGCGGAGGAAAACGGTGAATTACGTTTGGAATTGAAAGATCTCAGGAAACGCGCTTCGTCTTCTTCGTCAGCTAAAACAAAAACATCAGAGACAGAATTCAACGCACAGTTGGTCAGAGAGCTTTCAAATGTAGGACAAAGGCTTGAAACGTTACACAGAGATCTACTTTCGAGTCCTGTTGCGAAAAGCGTTCATGGAAAGCACTCTACAAGTCATGGTGAGATCGGAATTTCAGTCTTCGTGTGTATATAATGCTTATAGTTTAGAAGTGTTCGCTCGTCCAAACGCATTACCCTTCCTTATGAGCTTAAATGATGTTTAAAATGAAAGCTATCCCAGACAATTAATGAGGAGATTACTTTAGATAAGGATAATATCAAGATATGGATGGAGAAAGTATCTATGCATCTTTAGGAATACCAAAACACGGCCTTAATCCTCTGAAACATTTAACATGACAGTATGAGGGTTGCATATTGACATTCGATCGTTCGATTCGAACAGTGAGCTGGCATCGTTTATCCTTCAGAAAACAATCAATTAAAATTGGTAAACGGAACTGGGAGTTTCATGGCTTAAAGTAAATTCTGTGTCTAAAAATCTCTGTGTCGTAGTTGAAAATTATTCAAATTGTAAATTAATTCCTCAAAACCGTCGTTCAAAGCTGTTTTGTTGACCTTTCGTTAGTCTCTTGTGTAAATTCTCTGCTAATTTTATATTCTAAAGCGGTTTGTCTTTAAACTGTTACGTATGTACTTCAAGTGTTTTCGTCTGTGGTATGGTTTGTTGTGGTTAAAATTGTCTTTCATATTTCATTTTTAATTGTCCTTCAAATTGATCAAAAGTGTTTCATTCAACGGTTTTTTAATTAGGCTCTCAATTGGCTCATGACAAGCAAAAATTACGCTACTTTTGGAATGCAATAGCCGTAGTCGGCAAGCTTTCATACGTAGTATATAGTCTGGGGTAGCTATTTTAAAACTACAATTCCCATTTGGTAACTTTAAAATTATTTACAGCCTCCACTGGGCGTTAATTGCTGTAAGACCTCATACTGTGAAAAGTCATACATTTAACTGCAATTTAATAGCAGTAGGTGTTAATTTTTCATTACCTTTAATTTAACTCTATTCGAATTAAATGACTTCAGACTGAAAGAAAATCAGTCATCACTGAATCATGAATTAACATAAATATGCGCAATTATCTTAGTTGTGAACAGAATCTTAAGTTGGCTCAATTGGATTTGTCAGGGGCCATACCTCCCAATTTTGAGCCTCTGTAAATCACCATTAACAAAGATACCAGAACACAGTCCCTGCATCTGTACTAGATAAGGATGAATTTTTTCCTGATCAGAACAATTATTGTCGGTAAAAATTGGCTAATATCCTTCAGCCTGCGTTGCAGACAGTCTAAATTCCCGATATAGACAGTCTGTGTAACAGCTCCCAAAAGCTTGTTCTGGTATCCAGGAGGTTTGCAGGGATATCTGTATCCATTTCTGATTGGCTTAATTTGTAACACGCTTTGTGATTGGATACCGGTATTTCCTTTCAGAGCAATCTACTGATACTCCGCCATCCAACCGCGATGCTAGAAACAATACAATATTTTTACCTTTGTATTTCCCTGGGTTTTCCATTGAATAATTGGTGTATGAAAAGGAAATGATGACTTTATCTGAAGAAAAGTGAGCAAGAGCGTTTAGAGACGTAAAGTGCAGTATGAAATAGGTAATCTTCCACCAGCATGAGGAAATTTACTACGAAAATTTCTGTTAAGGAAGAGGTTAAACAGAAATTCCCGCAGTGAATATTGGCCCAATTGACCTAATAGGTCAACATATTTTTCTGAATTTGCCGACTGACCATGGCAAATGTCTTATTTTCAATATCTTCCAATTGTGGAGAAGGCTTTTTTCGAAAGACCTTGAGGTTCCAGTATATAATTATATTGTAGTGATATCAACGTTGTAAATGCTTATGGAGGACCAGGTTTGTCATCTAAATGATATGCCAGTTCCTTCGATTCCATCAGTCAGGCCATCCTGATCACTGACCAGCAGTTCTCCTGATTGTTTTAATGCTAGTGAAACTGCACTTCGATTCAGGCTCTTGAGTTCTTCTAAATTTTCTATTTGCTCGATAAGTCCTCCTGATTTCTTCAGTTTTGCAAGGCAGTTTCTACAGAGAGGGGTTTACAGACTTATTGTTTTTTATTGATCTCAAAGCTGTCAAGATATAACTTTAGACTTGCGATTTCGTCAATAATGTCAAATTGCTTCCATCCCTTAGGGAACAAAACCCTTTTTTTAAAACACAGCAGCATACATTGTAAATAACAGAAATAACCTCTTTGGCCTTTTGCTATGCAAAGTAATTTTTTTTTGTACTACTGCAACTTTTTAGCCTTGTGGAGTATTGCGTGATTGTTGTGTGAAGAAATGTCCTATCACAGAGTGCGTTAGAAATTTAGCAAATCAGAAGTGGATGCAGTTTTCCTGCAAACCTGCAGGATATAAGCTTTTGGGAGCAGTTGTGCAGACATTTTATATCAAGTTCTCTGTCTAGGTTTCAAGTTTCTGGCTGCAACCCAGGCTAATATCTGTAGACCGCAAAGTTTTTTTTTCAGGTGCAATAATTTATTTAATCTCATATTAGATTTATCTCTTTTTGTGAGATTGATGTGAAGAGTCCTTGGGATAGTTTAATGTGACTTTGAGAAACAAGGATTTTATTTCATCTTCATGGAGGACACTTTGCCTCTAAAAAATCCAGTCAAGCCACCTTAAATAACCTCTACAAGTGCAATGAGACGAACAAAATGAAAATACTTAGCATGTTGTGAATAATCAGCTTTATTTGGCTGGTACTCTGAAAGCTTTAAAATTATTGATTTCTTACCAATGTTCATTTTCACTATCACACAGAAAATTCTTTCCCACACAAGGATCACTTCAAGAAACTAACTGCCGAAATGGTCAACCTGAGATCGCTTCTGGTAGCAAAATCAGGCATTGGAATAAATGGAGTTATATTAGCAAATCATAGAGAAGGTAAAGAAACACAGGACCATTAGTTTTATATCATGTCTCAAGAAAACAATATTATTCCTATGTCCTCGGCTGGTTTAGTGTGTTCCAGGCTTCAAGGTAGAGCTTGGCAGAAGATACAGTTGGTTTAATAATACAGCAGATTCCTTGTTTCTTGAACCTTCTCTTTTAAGAAATTCCCAAGAAAACTAACTTCCCTTCACCAGGCAAATTGTCATTTTACATTCTCTATTTCAAACTTCCCCAAGAATTGAGATTCCACTGTACATTAAAATTCTCACAAATAATGAGTCATGTCTCACTAAGATGGACATTTTTGGGACTGGCACCTACATGTATTTCAAATAGGTGTTTGTTAAGGAAAGTCGACTGCATGTTGCTTTTGATCCTGGGAGAGAAGTTACTTGCATCAATTTTGGCTGGTTTTGTACCCCTGGTCTCTCAGTTTGGGCTTCTATCTGCCGCAGATTCACCACCTATGTACAGTGCAAGCCAGAATGGTCATGTGATGGACATTGAAGATGTTGACATGACAAAGACAGTGGCGGATCCAGGGGAGGGGCCCGGGGGGCCTGCCTCCTCCCCGCTGGACCAAAGGGAGGAAATATTTTTGGGAGACTGGGTGCCCCCCTTATCTAAGGGTCTGGATGACCCCCCCTCCTTATCTCAAGACCTGGATCTGGCACTGAAGAGTGTGAATTTTATTCGTTGTCTAATTAATTAATTAATATATATATTTTTCCTTGTTAAGGGTATGATATAATAGTACAATTATTATACAGAGCTGCCATTAAGGGCCGTAACCCGTAACACCTGTTACAGCTGAGCTAACTTGATTTTATGGGTGATCTGACACTATAAAGTTTTTGGGAGATGTTACAGGTGAATCTTTATTTGCTACAGCTGCTCTAAAAATAAATGACAGCCCTGCAATATTACTTTGAAACAAAGAAAATTAGTATTTCAATTTAAACAAGGATAAAATAATATTTACAATAATGTCAAAGCTGAAAATGTTTTATTTATGTCCTCCTACATGTAGTCAAAACTAGAGGTATACCATCAAATTCTGTGGATGAAAACGTAACTGATCTTCCGACCGGGGACTTAGTTCATCTCAGTGGACCAGTTACAGAAGATGCAGTTACTAGAGCATTGCAACAAAGGAGTGCAGTAGGAGAGAACTATGTATGTACAAGCTAGCCATCTGACTGACAGTGCATGCTCTTCCTTGTATTATGTAGTGTGAAATTTCACTTGTAAGTTACCCCAGTTGTAGCTTATAGAGGCAGGTGACAGGCTCTACCAATGTATGTAGCATGAGTGTGGGATGACTTTACTTTGTTTTTTTATAAAGTTGAACCTCCATGTGTGACCACCACCTAATGAGTGACCACCTCCCGAAAGCGATCACCTTATCCAACACACCAAAATTTCCCTGTCAAAGCCCTAAATTTGAACCTCTACTAAATGACCATCTACTATAAGCGACTGTGACCACTTCTTGGGGCTGATGGTTTAATGATTTTCCATTTTTTTAACCTCTTGTCAGCGACCACTTCAGACATGGTCTGATCTCTACGTTCACTCTATGTACTGTCAGTGCTACTTTGGTTTTATAAAGAATTTTTGATGACAGTATGAAAGTACACATACCCTAACTTAGAGAATGCATGCATTAAATTATCTACCGTCAAGTAGACGTGTTGGGACCCCTTCTCAGAAGAGATCCCTTGTGGTTCAATTCTCGTAAACAACCACCTCTTGTTAGCGTCAACTAAGTCTTTGCATTTTGGGTGGTCATTTATGGGAGGTTCGACCGTAGTTTTGAAGGCTTTGACTGTTGGTTTAGTTTTGTATACCTTTTTGTTTTTTAATTCTTAGACTAGTCTGGGTCCAGTCTTGATTGCTGTGAATTCATTTGACCAAGTGCAATCCAAATCTAGCTTTCAACACAGTCAGAAACTTCAGGAAGTGGTTCAAAGAGTAACAAGGAAGTTGGCAATCTCAGGTTCTCCTCAGGTTATTGTGCTAAGGTATGCATGCTTTCTTCCTTAGCTAAGATTTTTTTAAATAGGATAAGCAAAGCTTTCCTTCTGGAAATTTTGCCAAAAAACACTCTAGCTGTTAATACACTAAAGGTCAGGGCTGTGCAGAAAGCAAAATGTGGGTTTAAAAGTGTAACAACACACAGTGACTTACTGCTGGGCATTGACTAATTTTTGTTTTAGGGGAAAGAGTTTTTGGGAAAGCTTTTGGGATCATAGGGTTAGATGGAAGGAAGTGCAGGTGGATGGTGGGTCAACTTTACTTGGTTCAGGGGGGGTACATATGTCTGTAGTCTGAATTTCAAATATGGAAATATGGTCCTCTTGTATTTTGAGGAGTAAGCCATGCCCCTGTCGGTATTTAACCCATCGTTATGTTGTTTGTTGCCTTTTCATCTAGTCTTATGTCGCTGTTTCAAGGCCATGTCTCTTGTCGGAATTTTATCCTAACAGGGCTTCTTCAGTTTGTATTTTTCTCTGTCTGCCTTGTCTGAATTGTGCTCATTTTGGTGTGGTTTGAAAGATCTCTTTTCTCTGAACATGTTTGTTGACAAAGTTGTCCTTGACTGTTGAAACTGATGTCGTCACTTAGTGATGCAAGGCACCTTGATCTTTTTGGGTGGTTATGGGTGGTTAAGGGGTGAATGGGTTAACATTTCATGACTTATTAGCCACTTGGGGTTTCATTGGGGCAGCTTTAGGTAGAGAAGTCTACAGTTGACTCTCTCTTAACAGACACCTAGAGTTGGTCCCTGCCCTTTTTACTCCTGTCGTTTGATTTGATTGCGATAACATGGACATTGCCCTTAGACGGACACTTAGTACTGGTCCTAAAGGTGTCTGTTTTAGAGAGAGACGTCGACTGTATTTTCAATAGAACTTCCACCATGTATTCTAAGATAAGATAAACCAAGTGATGAAATCAACTCAAACAGCAAATTTGCACCTCTTCTCCTGCCAGGTTTTCTTTCAGTTGATAGAGAGCTGAAGTATTGATGATGGCCACAGCAGTGAAAACATCACTTTTAAAATGAATTTTGCATTTTTTAAAACTTTGTTGTGGTTATTCCAATCTGTTGAAAATGTCAAATGTAGGCAAATTCATTCCCGTGGAGTTGATTTCTTGGGAACCGCACTCAAGTTTAAAAAGAGAAAGAACAATTTGTCATCACTTGTTCACATCCTCCAATAAAATAAAATGTGAAATTAGGCATTTTTACATCACAGTCATGCAGGGATGGTAAAGAAATGTACAAAAAAGTGTGCTGCACATGCAACATTCTTGTTGCTGTTGCCACGGTCATTGCTAAATCTCCCTAATAAATCATTGTTTTAAAAAGCAGTGCTTCATGCTTTAAAGTGCATTTTTGGAGTTCTTCTCTAAGGTTGGCCTATATTTACCTTTAATTTGTCTTGCTTAAATGTATTTTTCAGTGGCAATGGAGGGAGTGGAAAAACATTCACATCACAGGCTCTTGTTCAACATCTGATGGAACAAGCTGGAGGAGGTCTGGAGTCTGATATCTGCAAGGTTTGTGTACATTTTTCAGACTACCAGGGATGTAGCTAAGAATAATATTGGCTGCAGTGGGCTAATTTCACCAGCTGGCCAAAGGATGATAACACCATCCGGACTGAATAAATATCTATGCATCAGGTAGCTCAATAATTGGTCTCACTTTACTAAGCTGCTGGATAGTGCTTTATCTGGTGGATAGTGCTATCCAATGTTTGAACAACCGGGGCCTAAAAGAGATGTTAACACGCCAGCTCAAATTGCTCTGGAAAATGAAATAAAGGTAATTTTGATGGTGAAGTTGTGTAAAAATGCCAACTTGAGTTGTTAAAAAGCATGCTGAGCCTTTCCTTATAGCTACATGTACATCCCTGGACTGCACTTAAAAATAAAATAAATAAATAAATAAATAAAAATTTGCAGATAACACATCCACATAGTGGTTCTTCGTCTACCTGATTCCTGGTCGAATTGGAATTTGGAAATGTTGGTTTTTGAGGAGACGGGAAAACCGGAGTACCCGGAGAAAAACCTCTCTGAGCAAGGGAGAGAACCAACAACAAACTCAACCCACATATGGCGTCGACGCCGGGATTTGAACCCGGGCCCCATTGGTGGGAGGCGAGTGCTCTCACCACTGCACCACCCTTGCTCCCAAACACTTGAGACCAAGACAGAGATTTTATGTAAATTTGTCCAAAATTTTAATTTTAGACTTTTTGTTTTCATAATGCATGACCAACTTGTGTCAGAAAAAGTGCATTGAAGCTTGTACTTTACTGAAGCTTTGGTCATGTTATGCATATGTTTAGACTTCTCCCAGATAAGAGTGCACCTACTTGAATGATAATATGTGACATAATGAGTATTGTGCACAGTAAGAATGACTTTTACTAAACTAATTAGGACCCGACCCTCCTTTTCAGTAATTAGAGAACAAAAATCTGCTTTTAAGTATTGTTCTCATCTCCTGTGTAGCTGTCAGTTGTGTTTATTTTATTATCCTTTCCAGGCTTTATTTACTTTAACTTTTTCAATTTGTGGCTTACATATCCCAAATGTATTAAATAATTTTCAAATGGGTTAACTTTGATGAAGAATGCCTTTCGTTTGCTAGTTTTTGAGACATTAAGTTTTAATTTTCAGATGAGCATTAACTTTCGTCTTTGAATTTGACAGGTACCTGAAATCAATCATGTTATCAAATAATGTACAGTTAACTGGTTTTTCTTTTCACAGCATTTTTTGGCCTCCATCACAGTGATCCAGTCTTTAGGAAATGCAAAAACAGCAACAAACTCTGACTCTTCTAGAATAGTAAGTCTCTTTTGCTAAACAAATGTTTAATACTTTTCAGCAGTCAGAGTTGTTTCTTAACAATGTAAATAACTTATTTTTGCTGTGACAGTACTGTGCAAAAGCTGTCAAGATAAAAGAAAGGAAAATTTGCAGTATTCATTAAACTCCCAATAATTGGAACAATTAATTGAATACGTGACCCTGTTGAAATACAATGTAGGGAAGTTTAAATTCAGCTGAGCTGGTGGTGTACATTCTTTCCAAACAAGTTTGTTTGCACATTGAAGAACATTACCTTGTGAATAGGGCCTAAGTTTAATTCCTATCCAAAACACCAAAATTTTCCCTGCCCAAGCCCTGTAAATGACGACCACTCTTAAGTGACTTTGACCACTACTGGCCTGACGTCGGTTTTACAGTTTTTCATTAATTGTTTTTAACCTTTTGTAAGCGTGGTGTGGTCTCTTTGTTCACTGTATGCACTACGCCACTCTGTTTATACAAAGATCTCTCAGTGGAACAAGATCTAAATGTAACTTAAAAATTATTGCATGCAATAAAATCTGCCAACAAGTAGATGTGTCCAGACCACTTCTCTGAAGAGGCCGCCTCTGGTTTAATTGTCATAAGTGATCACTTCCTATAATCGACCTCTAAATCTTTGCCTTTTGGTTGGTCCCTTGCAGGAGGTTTGACGATAGTGTTATCCTCTGATGTGTGGTTCCAGAAAATATCCATACTCCCTATAAAGGGTACTTTTGCTTTAGACCCCCATGCCCCTGGAATTTCCAAATCAGGGGATATGAGTATTTTCTGGAACTATGCAATTAGTGATGCATTTTAGGCTCACAATTATTGGTTGTAATAAATTTTTGTCTTATTAGGGCAATTTTTTGGAGCTTCACCTATCTGATGGCGTGATATCCAGGACGAAAATTCAGTGCTACCTTCTCGATTCTGTAAGTTATCTTCCTTTTGCGAGTGTAAATTTTATACAGTCTGCAGATGGAAAGTTCACTCCTTGATTATAATATTCAGTTTGATTACCATTGATATATAAATGACAAACACTCATACTTGCACATAGCTGATGTAGGTGGAAGTACTTTGGGTCACAGAGCACCAAAGTATATTTAAACCTACCGGGCAACAAAAACGTGCAACTTGTTTTGCAACATTGCTGCCAAGCGAGTGGAAAAGCGATGTTGCGCGTTTTACCACCCACGAATCAAACCTGTCTCGCAACAAATCAGGTTGTTGCAAGTTGCGTGAATACTGACTTTTGATTGGATAAAATTTCGCGGGAGACACGCCATACACGGGAGTTACGTCACTTGTTGCAGAACAAGTTTGCCTTGGGTCGGTAAAACGCGCAACATGTACAGATTTTGTTGCAAAAGTAGAACTACTCTCTACTTTCTGCGACTAATTTTCGCAACGTGTAACAACCTGATTTGTTGCAAGACAGGTTTAAACGTGACTACGCAATATCACTTTTCAACTTGTTTTGCAGCAATGTTGCAAAACAAGTTGCCGTTTTTGTTGCCCGTTTTATCGTACCTTTAGAGAGTACTACTACCTGTTTCTGGAGGAGATTCTAGTCTACCGTATGGTTGCCCCCTCCCAAGCATTATGAAGACAAAGGAAATGGAGAATCATTCTAGGTTAAAAAATTTTAACCTGAATTTAATTTTGACCTGTAGCATACACACTGCACTCGTCTGGTATGCTCCTAAATAATCATGATTAAAGGAAGGCATTTCTCGGAATGTGGTGTGTTCTCTGAAGTTTACTTTGTGTTTTTCTCGTGCGGTTGATGCATTAGATAAATGTTCAGTCCTGAACTTATCCGCTTTTATACTCCCCTGGGTGGAGTTAGAGAGTTAATGCAATGTAAGGTATCTTGATTAAAGAAAATATGACACTTGTAAGTATCCCTGAAGTATGGTAGAAATCAGGCCACGAACTACTGAACTTTAGATCTGATGTTGAGCATGCTTGTTACTACATGCCTGTCCTCCATGTGTTATGCAGTAAACTTGTTTTTGAAATTATAAGATTTTTTGCCCTCACCTGCGCATGCAAAAACATTAGTATTCAAAACAGCGACAATGAAAATCATAGCTCTGCCTTAAAAGTTGACATTATTATTTTTTGCAGACAAGAGTTGCCTGTCCAGCTGCTCAAGAGAGAAATTTTCACATATTTTATCAGTTACTTTATGGTATAACTCAAGAGGAAAGAGGTACAGCCATCATTAAGTTTATAATAAAAATTCATACTGTATTACAGTGAAAACCGGTCAAGAGTACCTTGGAACAATTATCTTTGGACTTGATTCTTTCACTATTTAAAAACCAAAATAAATCTATATTTATAATAATTTGGAGAAATATAAACAAGTAAAAACCAACGAGGTAATGTTCTGACGTTTGGGCGACTTCATGACGCCATTTTCAAGGAATTGGAAATACCGGTAAACACTTGCGAGTTCAAAAAGAACAGTTTCAATCCGTTTTGTTTAGAAAAAAAGTCTGTCTGGCTCTGCTTTAGTTATGCAAATTTAGCGTTGTTTAACTCTTGTTGAACTCGCATCTATTTGTTTCCTATTCCATTTCGTTATGGAGTCGCCAGAAAGTTGGAACAATATTGTGTTAGCTTTTACATGTTGATACAACAATCTTTGAGTAAAGAATTGAATTCTGAAAAGATTAGTGACTCCTTAAAGCGGAAGATCGAGGAGTCAGTCTTAATGAACAAAATTAAAATGTAGAAGAATAAGAAATCGGATATGAAGAGTTTTTATGGCCCAGGAAAGCCTTTTCGTAGCCTAGATGCCAGAGACTTTTTATGCACGGTTTCCAGTTTCGTTTAAAGGGAACCTCCACTCTTACTACAGAATAAGTTTAAATCGAATAAAATTATGTTGATAAACAAATTTGTTCGAAATTTGTCTTTAAAAAAGTGTTTATATCAGGAAAAGTGAATTTTAAAATCGCTTATTTTCACTTTCAAATTTCGCGGGCGCCGCCATCTTGAAAAATTGTGACGTGTTACGGTTGCTCTATTGTTCTGACACAAAGAGCTTTTGTTTAATAACAATAGGGCAACCATTACACGTCACAATTATTCAAGAAGGCGACGCCCGCAAAATCTGAAAACAAAAATAGGCGAATCTAAAAGTTATTTCTTTCGGATACAAACGCTTTCTTTAAAAATATTTTAGATTGACTTGACTCTAACAGTTATTCCCTGTGATTTAAAGTTATCTTTTTGTTGAAGTGGAGGTTCCCTTTAAGTCTTTGTAGTGAACCGCGCGAAAAGCTTTGCCGCTCGCGTCCTCACACCGACGCATCCTGCCACGCGCGAGGAAAAACAACCTCTGGTACCCAGGGTAGCCTCTGGCTGCTCGAGACTCTGGCTGTTTTTGTCGAGCGCGGGCTTATTTCCCGAACAGCGGCTTGTAATTGAGCCCAGCTGCAAAGGCCGACAACAAGAATAACATGAACTACGTCCGAGATTTGAATGAAATCCTTAACATCTCTCTCCAAAACTCTGTGTTCACTTTGAATAATATTTTGTGGGAGTATGTGGTAATAATCTCTCTCATGAAGGAAAATACAGGTCAATAGCGATAGAGTTTGTTTATTTCTTGTGGTGTGTTCTCCTTTTGTAGTCAAACTACATCTTCAAGGATACAGCGTTCACTCTTTGTCATACTTGAATAAAAGTCTCATTCCTTATTCTGAAGATGAGGAAGAATACAGAGCTAGATTTGAGAGATGGAGAGTAAGTTTACTTGATGCTGAATAAATAAGGCAACTCTCTGTGTTTTCCTTATTTTCGTTTTTATCTATTGGTCATTTCAGTTGTGTGTTCAGTTGCCTATTGTTCCTTTATTTACCTTTGTTGCCGTGTTGCACTAAATTTTTGTGGGTTGTAATTTTTTTGGTTTTTCCTGCGTTTAGCGAAAAAAAGAATTAGGCTGGTTTTCACTAGCGAGGGGAGTCGGAGTCGTAAGAGCGCTTATGACCTAGTGAAAATCAAAAATCGGAGTCGTAAGCGGAGTCATATGCGCGACGGAATCGGAGTCAGAAAGAATCAGAACGTTTCCATTTCTTCCGACTCCGCTTCCGACTCCATCGCTTACGTTCCACTTATGATCTAGTGAAAACCAGATTGTCGGAGTCGGAAGCAGAAGCGGAAGGATAAACCAATCACAATGCACGTTCCCACGCTTTGTGATTGGTTTGGTTCTTCTGCTTCTGCTTCTGCTTCTGCTTCCGACTCCGACAATCTGGTTTTCACTAGATCATAAGCGGAACGTAAGCGACGGAGTCGTAAGTGGAATCGGGACGATGTTTTCACTAGATCATAAGCTCTACGCCTCTGATAACGACTCCGACTCCGACGCCGTCGCTCTTGAACCGGTGTCTTTGTAATGCACGTCTATCTCAAGGACCACTAGCTGTTATTGAATAATAAGGATTACCGTAATTCTGTTTTCCATAGACATAGTATTGTTAAAAAAAGTGTTTAATTCGATTGCTTGTACTCTATTAAAAAGCAAGAACAAACAAACAAAAATGTTACCATTTTTTTTGAACGCGACTTTCTGAAAATCGTAAAAATCACTGCCGTATTGAAAAAGCACTGTCCTAATTGTAAATGCAAAACAGCGGAAAAAATCCAAATTCCGCCAAACGAACCCGGCAAACCGGTCGCGTTTTTTTCTCATTCTAGGGATTTCAATCTGTATCAACAGGGTTCCACTTTAACAGTGAAAACGTGTGTAATAAGAGATTGAAAAAAATTGAAAGAATTATATTGTTTAAAAATAACACACATTACTGCGAAGGTACTGTTTTTCCTCAGGCTGCTTTAGCAACTTTAGGAATTCCATTTCTTGATGTGTTGAGAATATTAGTGGCAATCTTACTACTTGGGAATGTGGAGTTTGTTGATGGTGAAGGCTTAGAGCTGGACGTCAAAGGGAACAATGGTAGGTTGTTATGGCAATGATGAGCAAAACAAACCGTTAGATAGTATGAACAGTGTTTCTAAGTTAGCGATCATTTAGCGATCTAAGTTAGCGATCACCTTCCAAATTAAATGACCACCATATCAAGGGAATGTCTTCAGGCTTTTAATTGTTCTCTTTGTTGAGCAATCACTTTTTCAGTTTGACATTTACAGTGTATAACTTTTTTTATTCTATGTATGGCTAAAACTTTTACTTTTTCATTTTGCTATTAAATATATCAATTTTCTTTCTTGTAATATATTCCAAAATTTCTTCTCAGTGTTTCACGTGAGGCAAGAATTAGCCGAAAGGCAAGCTCTCCATTTGATGGATGTCGTGAAAAGTCATGCGCGAGCGGCACAGGAAAGGTAGCTTGCGTAGCTGGCGGTTTTTTGGTGTGTTTTTCTCGAGAGACACCCGCGCGCGGGGTCAAACGAGAACACGCGCGAGGTCAATTGTTCAGGGGGTTCTTTTTCGCCCTCGGTTCAGCTTTCGCGCGACTTACTTTACGAACCGCTTTTAATACGAACCCTGACGAACCACAACTCAAAAACACATCAAGAAACCGCCAGCTACGCAGGCTACACGAAAGGATACGCGAGAGCGCGAAGCTTTGACGTCCGCTTGTGCGTTCTCTCGCGACTCGCGTGAAGAGCTCTCTCTCAAGGGTAGCCAAGACATGTGTTAAGACCCGTTAACCTAGCTGTTGGTAATCCGCCCGTTTTTATATTTGTAACTATTCGTTGGTTTCTTTTGATTATAGAGATTAAAGCAGTTGCTGCTTTGCTTGGTGTATCTGGCGTTTCATTGTTCAGAGGCCTGTCAACAAAGACCAAGAATGTTAGAGGGCAGATTCTTAGGTCACTGTGTGATGCAGCAACCGTAAGTACAATATTTCTTTTGTTACAGTTTTTGCAGATGGTGTACTAGCCAGCGTGGTAGGCGCAAGAAAGATGAGGGGGAGGGGTGGGGGAGAAAAGCGCTAAAAGAAAAAGGGAGAGGGTCACTTTCCTTCTCTACCCAACCCTATGCTTTGATAGACTGCGCTCGCAAAAGTAGCATAATAGACCTCTTAAGCTTGTATGTTTTGTTTTCCCAAAAGAGGTCCCAGTGGAACTTGGCCCTTTGTCTTTTCATAAATTATGCGTAGATATGCACGTGAATTAGATGAAATTTGAAAGGAACAGTTCTCTAGAGTATTATCACATGACTTGTATTGGAAAAACAAAACTTACAAGCTAAAGAGGTCTGTTATGCTTGTTTTTGTAAATTATACTGATTTTAGCAAAAAATGCAGAACTTATGCTTTTACTTGGTACGGACATCTAAATAACTACATGTATGCAACACACAAGTAAATGGCAAACAGATTTACCCTATTTGCAACTAGTAACTTTACTAGTGCATGATTCATTATAAATGCCTTGACTTTTATCACTGTATGCACTCGCTGTTGCAGGCGCCATCTTGGGTAACCCGAGCAAGTTATGCGCATGTGTAAGTCCTGTGGAAAGAGTCCTTGCTCACTTCCAGTGGTAACCCGGTGCCATTAATGTATCAATAAGCAGACAAAAAAAATGATTTTGTTGCTAAGGGTAAACTTGCCTGAAACACTGATCACGGGCCAAAAAAATTAGTTGTATGGTCAATAAATGCGGACAATTTTGTGCGGCGAAACTACTCAGTTAAAAGTGCAAATTATGCTAGCAGTGCTTTTTTTGGAAAATGGACGAAACTTTTGCTCGTAACGATGAATTATTGGAAAAAAAAAATGGTAGCAATCTATCTAAGCCTACCCAATCCCCTCTCCCCTTTTCCTCCCCTACCTCCCCTTCCTTTCGACACCTGCGACGGAGGCCAATGGTACGCATAGAAAAAAATCGCTTTCATGAATAGAAATGCTTGTGGTTGAAATATAAGTTGAAACCATCGCCAGTTAGTGACACGAATCGGTAGTTTACATCGTGCCCTACACTTTTTTGGGGAAAAAACCGAAAACCAATATCAGTAAACTGAAAACCTGTCATTTTAATTTAAATTTTAATAAGTTTAATTTCTGAGGTATGTTGGTCACGTATTGCTGTGAAGATATATCCTGTTGATTGAATTTGTGTAAATAAACTGCGTGTTAGTTTTTTGTCCATTTTTGTATTATTAGCTGTAAAGTTATACCCTGAATGATTGCAGTCATTCACACTCCTATAGGTTTATACAAATGTTAAGTATAGTTTCAGAGTTATATTTGTCACGTTTCGTTGTAATTCATTATCAGGTTAGACTGCTGGTCGGATTTATATGTTGCGTGTGACGCCTATCTTTCGTCAATTTCTGATTTGCTTAACTCTCAGATAATACAATGTTTCGCTGCAGCGAAATAAATATATATTTTGGCGCATAATTAGAGAGATTTAGAATCAGCTGTACGGCTAACAGAAGACGTCACACGACAAGTATCGGGAAAACTTGGTTACGTGGTACAAAATCTCTCTCATAATGGGAAGGAAGTTACAACTGTTAGAGAAGTGACATCACTTAGTTATCAGTCAAAAGGAAGGAAACTACGTCGCTTTCCTTATTCTTATCAGTTCTGTCTTTCATTCGCTATTATATTTTCTCGTCACTTGTCCTATGACACAAACTTACCATGAAACGTACATAAGATTTAAATTTCCATCGATAGCTAACCTGGAAGTGATGAATGAAATCGACCGGAAAGGGAAAAAGTTGTTTGTTTTGTAAATGGTTAAATTTTCGTTGTGTTCCCAAACTCTTCGACCCCCGTTCAAATTAGTGGATGAATTTACAAGATGTTAACTCTTTATTTGAAAGTTTTAAAATCTTACAAGCTCATTCTTCTTCTGCTATTACTAGTTAAATCGCGATTTTGAAACATTTTTTTGTCGCGTTGGTAAATCTGACATGCGTTTTTATTATGTTTTATTAACATCGGTTTCTAAAAAGAGGGTGTGAATAAAACTAAGCGTATGTACACCTGAGAGTTACAGTAACCTAGTGCGATTTACAGAACAGCCTTTTGAGGGTATCAATCGCTGCTTGCCTTACTTCCCTAATCTTCCAGCAATAAAGTATCGGGTTCAAGGAAGAGTTTAAGTAAACTGGAATACCTGTAACCTGCCAGGAGAGGTAGAGTGAACTAGAGAACCCTTTTTGAAGTATCAATGCTACTACTATACTGTACGGCAAATAACAAACAACTAATGCTACTTGTAACCACAATGCGCTAGACACTGCCTTTCTGTATCGAACAATGTTTAGTGGAGTTGGACGCGTCGGTTGTCCTTGGAAAGCGTTATTTTGAATAACATGTTGGCGGTGACGTAAGGTGTAGAAAATCTTCGTGTAGGAGAAAATTGTGATGGCTAAACATACAGATAAACCAATGTAGAAAAACCAGGAAAGTACTCGAAGATTCCAAAAGTTGCTTGATGTGGAGAAGATGGAGAAAACCCACATTGCGGTTACGGCTATATATGCTCTCCTTGATGTTACAATATGTCTGTATCTAAGCCCCAATAACAGGGCGAGAAGTCTGTCCACACTTATTGCAGTCAGTGTGAAAAAAGACGCTGTGCACAAAATAGCGGCTGTGGCAAAATTCATCAAATGAGCGTAGTAGCAAACATCCCATCTTTCGTTCACCACGGACATCAAGTAAACGACGGCCAAGGGCTCTGCAGAGATGCCAACGCACAGATCGGTTGTCGCTAAGCTACGAAACAGGACTTTGGATGAAGGATGAAGTGAAGTTTCCTTTTTTAGGGCAACAAGGATCAGAGTGTTTCCCAGAAAAGCGGTGATGGATAGGAAAATGTTAAGCGCCGAAACAAAAATTAGCTCGTTCGGAAATTTTGCAGTGATTTCCGGGGAGCAAAACAATTCTCTGAATGTTTTCTGATTTTCGTGTTCGGTAAAATTTGCCACCTCCATTTCTCTGCAATGCAAGTACGTACGAATGGAGTGTGTTGTTCTTAACGTTTCTTTTGACAATGACCGTTAATGAGTGTATATTACTTTTTTCCTTTTTTCCACTTTATTGTTCTGCTGTTTGTAATTAGTATTTGAGGACACTACTTAGTGTAGATAATGGCACGGCCTAATGGATTTTACAAATAATTGTGGTCTGATGTAACGCATCCAAAAAACACGGAAAAACACCACCAATGTCAAGAGTGATCGCACGAATCTTTGGGAAAGAAAAGTGGATATTACCACGAGCGAAATCACTCCCCAGGGGGCTGTATTTATTCTGTATCAAACCAACTGCTTTCCTGGCAAATATTTAAAAAAAATTTGTTTGAAAAATGATATCAGAGACCATAATTTGGTGCAATATATTAGTCCTTCAAAACACCTGCCAGGTTTCTTCGTGAATTACCGTATCCGCAGATTAAGGGAGTGAAAAGATAGCTTAATCCCTCCACGACTCCCTTGAGCGTAACATTGGGAGACTTGATTGATGTGCTGTAATTTTTACCACTGTTACTAAATAGTTTTGTAAAAATTGTTTGTTTTTTGTTTCGTTAATTTCAGTTTTTTGTTTTGTCGGTAAAATAGTCAAAATCTTCAACGATGAAAATAGCGCTGGAGTCATTAGTATATCACACAGTTAATTGGGAGAGTGACAACCAAACACCTGTTAGTTGATTAAACGAATGATTTCAGAGCTACATTTGTCACGTATCGCTGTGAATATAGGTTTTCATTTTGGATTCGTGTAAAAAAGTGTGAATATTATCAATTTTTCTCACGGAAGGTTATTTCTTACTTAAATGCCAAGTGATGCACTTGGCAAAGCAAATTAAATGAAAAGAGATCCCTCGAAAATTGAAATGTCAGTGAGGAAAAATGTGGGAAAGCTTTTTTCCCTTTTTGCATTTGACTGACACGGAATGGCCAATTCATCTATATGAATGAAGTCATAGTTGAGGTTTTTAACTGACTCGCCTCGTGAGTAATATATGAATTTCATTTTATAGACATGTAACTAATGATGTATGGAAAAAAAAAAGAAAAAAAACAACAGCAAACGCTGACAACTTTATTTAGTCTTCTAGTTTTATTGTCTAAACATGAAAATATATATCTCAGGCCTATCTTCTCTGGTAAAAAGATCACCACTGCTTTTGCTCTGCCGCAAATGGCTAGTCCTTCCCATGGCTCGGATGAGCACGTAGAAATGGTAGTATCGTCTCCACGAGGAGACGTAACCGTAGACGTATTCTTGGAGTGCGTTTTTTATGCCATATCGGAACTATACGATACAAGGCTGGACCTTTTGCCGGATGAATCAGATTTTCCATGAACGTGAACTACAGTAAAACGTACGCTATGAGCAAAGATATTTCAGGCTTCGAACTGACGTTACCGTGACTGCGCTTTTCAAAAACACGCGAATTATGAAATTCAAAAGCCAACTGACGATTACGTATTTCGCTGCCGTCAATCATCTAAGCGGACCTCTTAGAAAACAAAACTTTACTTCAACGGGTTGAAAAGGTCATGTATGGGATTTTCCATTGGTGGATTTCGACCCGATTTGGGTGTTTCTGTGTTTCAAGTTTCGTTGCTTGTGATCGTAATTATGATTGACGGCAGCGAAAAACGCAATTGTGAAGGCGGCTTTTGAACTTTAGAGTTCGCATGTTTGTGAAAAGCGCAGTAATACATTTCCATTTTTCAACTGAGTAAAGTTTATTGCTACTGTATTTGAAGTTGACATGTCCAAATAGATTACGCAGTTCCATTTTCCAATAAAGTTTATTGCTACTGTGTAAAAGTTGGCTTGTTCAGATAGATTATGTTTTCAGTAATTTGTAGGTTTTGTTCAATTAGGATAATTTTAAACATCGAAAGATTGGCGACATAACTATTCCTCCAACTATAAGCTCATGGGATTTTGAAAGGCTATTTTCCCTCCCATAATGAGCCAAGCCCACTCCATAAAAGAGCCCTTGATAGATTAAGATAGAAGTCCTGGGTTTATTTGTGAAGGCGCACAGTACTTCTTGCAAAATTCATAGCCTTCTCATTTTGTATTTGAAGCACTCAAACATACTCCGAAGTGAAAGTGGAAATCTTTTTTTCGACTTGTGTCGGTTAGCATTAGATCTCAATTGGTCTATAACCTCGTCGGACACGACGTTTACACAATGCGGTATTCCTCGTCCTCTAAGCACAGGGGAAACCCGTTTAGCTAGTGGGAAGAGTGGTGAGAAAATAGAGCTGCGATTAGGCTGTAGAAATTAAGAGCCTGATACTAATGTACAAGGTTTACAGTTGAGCACTGGTTAGGACTGGTTAGCTTTCATTCTCTGGGCAACCCCTTGTACAAATACCATGCAAATTACAGCTCACTGTAGTTATTTCTAATTCAGTTGAGCGCGATGGATATGTAGTATGTACTCTGTAGCTTAAGTTCTTCCCTCTCAGTTTTCCTTTGAAACTTGAACATTTACTGAAACATGAATAATCACTCAAAACAGTGAGAAAACGGTATAAATAACACTGCAAATATAAAATTCGACACGGATCGACAAACTTGAAGAAGATTAAATCGGATCAAAATTGTGGGTTTTTGAAAACTTGTTAGCCTAACAGTTTTAAAAGTTCATTTTTGTTGTTTGTAACGTTTGATATAACGCTTGGCAAGTATATTTGTTGGACAAGAAGCTGTGGTTTTGTCGTTTGCAAGTTGTTTCTTTGTTAATGCTAAATTCCTTAACGCTTAAGGAAGTGTAATTGGCAATGTTAACAAAGTGAACTAGACAACCGTGTCACAGCCCTTTATTAATTGAGGAGCATGGATTTACAACGGTTTCGCTACTTGTCAAATTCGCTACCTACATTAACATATTTGTCTCGCTGGCTATTGGCAAAGTCCAAAACTTGTACCCTCGGAGCGGCAAGCTTGAAAGAACTAGAAATATATTAAAAGTTTTTTTTTCGAGAGCAATCAAGGGAATATTTTCAGCGGTTTAAAAAGAAAGTAATATGTAGCGAAATTGTTGCGAACTAGGGCGTAGCGAATACTACCAGTAGCGAAACCGGTTGTTACCAGCAGCAAGGATTATTACAGTCGGCTAGTTCACAGCTTTCTGTGCGGGAGGTTTTAAGCAAGCTCGATTCCCGGATGCGACCTCAAATTCTTGTTTTGACTTTTTTCCTTTCCTCGATGTTGCTTTCAGTAGTTTTAACTACCCGCTACTTTCTGTGTAGGCCAAATTGTACATTCTGGTGTCTCAAGTTTAACGCTTTTTGGATCGACAAGCTTATACTCAATCTTCCTCTTACCAACAGGCAAATTCAAACAGAGATGCTCTTGCCAAAGCACTTTACTGTAGGACTGTCGCTGCTGTTGTGCGTCGAGGCAACAGTTACAAAAGACCTACTAGCATGTTATCATCCCCCCATGGATCGTATGAATCACTAAGAGCTTCATCTCCAGGCTCCGGCACCGGATCTCTTGGGAGAAGCCCTGTAAATTCCACCAATGGTTTGCTTATGACACCTGGGACAGGTAATCAAAAAATATTTTTACAATAACTGAGCGATTTCTCGCGCGCTGATTGTTCGAGAGCTATGTTCGGGAAGAGAACCGACCATGGAAATGCGTGATGATGGTGCGATTTGTTTTTCTCTTTCTCGCTCGCGCGACTTTCTGAGTCTGTACTATTATCGACCGTAGAAATGACGCAAAATGTTCAAAACTTTGCAGTGAAACCACGAGCCGCAGGCGAGTGGTTCCACCTGTGTTTTGAACATTTTGACGTCATTTCTATGGTCGATAAGAGTACAGACCATGGAGAAATTGTTGTCGAATCGATTTGTTACCTTGAATTGAACTTTTACAGTTATCAAATTTTCTGAGCAATCTGTTCCCGGTTGTTCAAACGTTGCCGATAGTGCTATCCAACGGATAAATGACTATCCAGCTGTTAAGTATAATGTAAACCAATTGTGGTATCTACTGGATTGAGATTTACCCACCAGGGTGCAAAGAAAGTCAGTTTTACAGCTTGCCATTCGGGCAAGTTGTAGCTAGGTTGAACTATCCCGAAATTCATTTCAACCAGCCCGTAAAAAATTTGATGAGCAGGATTGATTACAGTTCTTCTGTTATTCGAATTCCTAAAAAAATATCACTTGCCCATCGGGCAAGTTAAAAACGGAATTCCCTAACCCAATAGCAAAATCCACTAGCCCCGGGCTATCGGACACTACTTTCTTTGCACGCTGCCCACTGAGTAGCGTTATACACCTTTCGAGCAACTGGGCTCTACATTGCTTTCTCTACAAACCTTTACCCTATAAGGACCAATTTATAGTTTGTATTCAAATCTGTCGTTTTCCATCCAATTTATTTTTACCCAAGATCCTATTACAATTAGCCTATTAAAAATCGAGTCAGAGTTACCGGAGCAGGCTCCGGTTGTTTAAAAGGTAGATAACGCTATCTACTGGATAAATATCTATCCAGCCTACAGTGCAATTTGTTTTCCCTGATACTTAATTGTCCATTGGATAGTGATGTATCCGTTGGGTAGCGCTATTCAGGTTTTGAACAACTGGGAGTGGAGCCCTGTTTACTCCCCTTAATCAGATTCAGGTTGAAAGGCATGCACACCCTAAAACCAAGGAAAAGAATCTTTCAGCCTTAAGAAATGAGATCGTTATAAGGCTGCAGAGGACTATTCATTTTGTGTTCTCCATTGGTTATTTTTTTGTGTTATTTCTGTCAGTTTCGACTCCATCTTCTCCAGGGCTGGATGGTAGCTTCCAGTTCACAAGAGGAGCGTCTGGTCTTATTGGCGTAATAGATGTGTTTGGCTTTGAAAACAGTCAGGTATGCCGGCCGTTGTAACGTTGTAGTGTGTAGTATTCATGGAGGTTAAATTTCCTCGGTCGATGGTAACTCAATCCGACGTGATCCAAATTTTAATGTTATGCACTAAGTTAAACAAAAGGCTAGGGCCACTATTAAAGATGAGGCGGGTATGATAGCCATTCAAATATTATCCTTCATTAACAAAATTCGTCTTTTTTGTGGCGGTTTAGCTTGGTAGTTAGCTGTTGAAGGAGATTAAAAAGAGAAATTACCGGATTCGATTTTGGGTAGTGAACTTCTTTTTGACCTTTTGAGCAGAGAAAGTTTGAAAATTGACTATTAGTGCTTTAGAAATGGCATCGACCGTTTGGGAAATTTTTTGCGAAGGCTTTATTTTCTGCTTGTGTTTATAACCCATCAATCCTATCTGGAACATTGGTTGCGTCTGATTATATGGGTACTTTATACTAGATTCATAAATGCTGCTTTTAACAGCAAAGGTCGTTAACGTCCTTTTGGGAAAAAATTTGGTAGTTTTTAGCTCGGTAAAGAAACAAGAATGGTGAGCTTTCCATCCGACAATGAACAAATCTGAGATCAGGACAGGATATTTTTGCCCAGTTTAAAATCACCTACGATTTAAATATGATAGCTGGGAATTTGTTTTAAAATCCATTTTCACTTGTTCGGAACAGTTTATTGAATACTATGCATGTTTGTCGAAAAAAGGGAAAGATTTTTAACAACAATATTCAGTGATAAATAGATTGCTTTTTGTTTGTCGGTTTAGTTTACCCCGTAATGCGCGTGTTTCCTGTTGTCTTGATACAGGTTAATTTGCTGGAGCAGATCTGTGTCAACTTATGTTCCGAAACACTTCAGCATTTTTACAACACTCACGTTTTTAAAAGCACAGATGAGTTTACTAGGTAAGCAATAACTCAGCTGACCGCTTACTTGAGAAAAGGCGAGGAGGGAACTGGGCCGAGTTAAATTCGCAAAGACTTCTGGGACTGTTTCTAGGGCGGGAAAAAAATTGGCCAATAGCCGACCGTCGCGTCCCCAGTAGCGATCCCAGAAACATTAGCGGGACATATTTCCGCTCCAGTTCCCTTCTCATTCTCAAGTTGCGAACGCAAGACCAACGAAATCGGCGCCAAATGTGCTTAGGACACTCAACTGACAATTGCTTTAATTGCGAAGTAGTTTGGATGGTGTCCGTAAGTTTCCGTCGTGACTGCTAACTGTTTTTCTCTTTATTCTGCAGAGATGAAGATGTGCTTTCAGATCTTGGCGTGGATTATTATGATAATGCTCCATGTATTGAGTTGCTCACCTGCCAGGTAAGTCTGAAGGTAGCCAAGAGGGTTTTTGCATGAAGGGTCGTTGTCTATTTATAGGGGACTAATGATGTAAACCAGTAGAAAGGGGACACTTTTATGCAATTCATTATCCAGACCAGTTCAAATATTCTGTCTCCTGTGTGAGTACTTGATGGGCATGCGACATGGGTTGCGCTGTGCGTATTTAAATCTTCTGCGCTACGCAAATAGCCTCTTAGTGTGCCTCGTTCCAAGACGTCTCTCTCTTGATGTAAGTTTGCGCGCAAAGGAAGGCGGGAAGGAAAAAAGGCTTCGCTTCTCCTCTCTCTCTTTCCCATGGTCCCTTGCGTTTCGTCACCAGTCACTCGCATATCGCGCTCGCCTATGTTCGGGACCAAAGTGCGAAAAAACAAGAAGCGCCTAAGAAGGAGCAGGAGACAGACTACTTAGTCATAACACCAGTAGTCGAGATTCTTTTTAAACATTATCGTTATTACCGCATTTCATCCCCAAGCAATTCTAATCTTTCAATTCCTTTTTTCGTTTTTAAGCGTGCTGGAGTTCTCACAATGTTGGACAAAGAAAGTTTATTTGCTAGGTGCGTAAAACTGGACTACATAGAACCGCTGTGCCTCGAAATGGTTATCGTAAGGTCCAATAGTTCGAACCTTGTATAGTAAAAAGACCCAGTCTTTGAACTGCTATGGTCCATGTTCGAAGCAAAGCTGACTTTTCTTAAACCCCCGATAATTTCTTTTTCCCAGAGGTTCAGCAAAAAGTCGGGATACAACTGATATTTGAAATAATATTGAAATTGTGTCAAAGCATTATGTAGTGGTTAATTGAGCTTGAAATACCGGTAACTAAAATATAAGCTTTTGGGTGCTTGTTGTTGTTTGATAGCTGGAGGTAGTTGTCAATTTATCGTTGATAAAATGTGTTGTAGGGGAAGCTATCAGAATTTCTTACAAAGGGTGAAAGAACAGCACAAAGACAGTGAGTGGTGAGTGGAATCTACGTTTTTGTCCTGATCGTGTTTCTGTTGGTAGTTTAAGTAAACGATTGTGATTTTTACATATGCACTTACTGAAGCGTGTTTATTCCCAGACCCATATTGCTACAGTCAAACCTGTTTTGAGCGGACCTGCATATTAAACGGTCACTTACTTTAGTCTCGAAGATCATTTTCCTTAGTTACTGTAAAACTGACCTGTAGTAAGCGGTCACCTGCGGGCTATCCACTCAAGGGTGACCGCTTTATGCAGGTTGACCGTAAAACAACCTCGTTCCCAGGGAGGGCGGGTGGGAGAGAACCCTGGGAACGAGGTTGACGGTAAAATAGACGATGTATATGTATTCTCATACCAAAGTCCTTCATTTCTTTATTGCAGTTTCTTCGATCCTGATCCCGAGAGTTCATGCTTTGGAGTGTCGCACTATGGTGGAAATGTAAGTGAAAACGCCTCCGACTCAACCTCGTTCCCAGGATTCTCGTACCCCACGAGTAGATGAGAACCCCGGGAACAAAGTTTGCCACTGGCTCTTCCTTTTAACGTGGAAGCGCGATAAAGAAAGCACTCTTCATCATTCAAATAATTATGCATGTATTCTTCTTTTTTTAGGTTATTTATGACGCCAGCTCTCTGCTGCACATTAATCGCGACACTATTCCAGACGACATAATTTGTGTTTTCTCGCGGCAGGTAAAAAGAATCCTTGGTTTCCTGTGGGAGCGGTTTTTGAAAAGTTGGTTATGTAGCACGGAAAAGGCACTTGAAAAAAAAAAAAATCTACCTATCATTCCTTGATTGTGTCCTTGGATTGCTTTTACTTTTTTAATGGAACTAATGTCTTGAAATAAACTTTTCCCTTCCATTGTGTTAGTTCAGAAGATACCATGAAATGTTGTTTTTGACTCATATATTGTTTGCTTGTTTTGTTTTTTTTAGAACTGCAATTTTGGGTTTGCAACACATCTGTTTACCAATGATCTAAAACCGCAGCAAGGACAGACAACAGCTCCTAAGGGGGTACTACACAGAATATCACCCACCCCTGCTCAGGAACCACAGAGGTGAGTAGAGCAGGGTGTCGGACAGTCGGACAAACACAGCTCCTGATCTTTTACCACTTTTCTGTTCCCGTCTTGTCCATTTTTTCGAAGAAAAGTGGTTAACTTCCCTTGAATAAATCGCATTCATCTTAACTTCTGTTGTTTAATACATTGATGAGTCTTCGGATTTCACACACTCCGTAATTCCCCATACCATAATTCAGGGAGAGTGAATTTTCGGGATCATGTTGATGGAGCATGGATTAGTTATGTTTAAGCAATAGAGGGCAGAAAAGGTACGATAAATAAAAACACTTACTAATTTTAACCTTAGAACTAATATAAATCAAAAAGTAAGGATTATAACCGAAAGGGGGACAATTCTTCATTGTGTATACTTTTATGGCGGCAATAGAAAGGATGTCAAAATGTTTAAATCTCAAGTTGAAAGTCCTATGCAAAACGTGCCGCACTCTCTCTTAACGGACACCCCGCTAATACTTGGGCTGACAAGGGCCTGTTTATATGTGGTGAGACAGCCCCGTCAGACGGGCTGGCCCACCCTACCGCAAGTAATGCCTCTTTCCTTTTAGCAATATCTCGTTTCGTTTGTATGAAAAGGCGCGAGTTGGCTGGTTTGTCGAGATCTCGGCAAGCCGGGTTGAATATATATTATATTTGGTCGATAGTATTCAAGGCAACCATAATAGCCAAATATATTGTCTACTTCAATTGTTTAATACATTGATGAGTCTTCGGATTTCACACACTCCGTAATTTCCCATACCATAATTCAGGGAGAATGGATTTTCGGGATCGTTTAGATTTTTCATGTATGTAAATAGCTTTGTCTCTTTTTTTTTCTCGAAGATATTAGCCTTTCGGGTTACTCTGAAATTCGAGTATAAATAAAGTTTATGTTATGTTATGTTATGTACATTCGTTAGTTATGTTTGGTCGATGGTATCCAAGGCAACCATAATAGTCAATTATATTGCCCACCCAAACGATCCCTGAAATCCTTTCGCCGAAAGCTTGTACTCACTGCGGCTGTCTGAAGTATGTGGAGTGACGAGCTTATCGAAGAAATTGTACGCCAGTCATTGATGCAGTTTTTCATTTATTTGCTTGCAGTGGAGGCTCTATGGATGTACCTCTTCGCACCTTCTCTCAGGGATTTCAGGTAGCTTTGTCTGCCCATTGGTTAACCGTTGCCATTTATTTTGTTGTAGATCGTTGAATATTTCTCCATTTATTTCCAGGAAAAAGTCGACGTCTTACTGAAAACTCTGGTTCAAGCTCAGCCGACATTTGTCAGATGCATCAAGGTAAAATCTGCTTACCATCTTTCACGCTGTGATTTTCGTACCGTAAAACTTCATCAATCGCGTGTTCTTTCCATTTTGTGGAATAGATCAACACCCGGGAAGAACCTCATTTCTTTGACCGAGGAATCGTAAGTCAGCAGATTCGAGTATTACAGATTTTTGAAACGCTTCAACTACTCCAATCAAGTAAGTTACTCATGCAATTATACACTCGAACCTTCACTAACGGCCACCTCTGTACAACGGCCATACATTTACTCTTATTTATACCTCTCTAAAACGGCAGCGGCCACTAAAGCGTGTCCCCAACTTGCCAAAATAACCTCTCGATAAAGGCCAGTTTTTTCAGCGACTGGTGAAAAATCAAGAATGGTCATAAAATTTGATACGTATGGCGCGTTGGTGATCAATCGCGGCGCAATATTACATTGATTGTGTTCCATTTATGCTACTGCAGTAAGCATAAATTGTCTACGATACTTATAGCGAATTGATTCAAATAATAATACAAGCTTTTTGTGTATTTTATCTAACCGCCTCCCGGTTAGCTCAGTTGGAAGAGCGCCGGTCTGCTGAGCGGGAGGTCGTGAGTTCAAACCCCGGTCGGACCATCAACCAAGTTCTTTAAAAAACTGGTGAGATCATGCTAGCTGTGAAACCCTTTCTCAGTTCAGATGATCGCGTCATTGGGCGGTGATGTTAAGCTGTTGGCTTTGTCTCTTTCATCCTTGTACTCTAGTTGGAAGGGGACGTAAAAGAACCCGTGACATTGTTCGAAAAGACTAGGGGACGTAGGCCCCGATTTCATGGTCTATCTGACTTGTGCCGTCATCGGTCTGGGTGGGCGAGGTGTGATCAAAACATGGACTGAAGTGGCTGCAAGAGTGCGCCTTTACATGCTGACGTCCTATCTCACCTCTGTTTCCTCCGCAATTCAGCCATTGGCTGCAAGTGAGGAAAGCTGGCACCGTTTTTCTGCCATTATTTATGGTCGGATTACCATTATGGGATACAATAAGCATGAACTTAGCACAATAAACTTGTTGTACTCCCTTAAACTTTTGTCAAGTTACCACCCTACCTCCCGATAACGGCCACGTCTCCACATTGGCCACTTTCTTCTGTCCCCAAGTTGGCCGTTGTTTAGAGGTTCGACTGTATTGAAGTCGAAACATCTCATTTTTCCCAAAAGAAAAAAGACAGCAAAAAAGCCACATCCGCCACGATTTTGTACTCATTTGCTCTGTCGTGTTCCAGGTCTTGCTCATCGCACTCGGTTTCAAGCATTCGCCAAGAAATACAGCTTTTTATCACCACGTAAAGTGCGCAGTAAGGAAGAGCCGGGGTACGAGCACTGCAAAGTTATCTTGGAGACTGTTATGAGAAAGGTTGACAGATCGAAGGGAGACGCCATGATGGGATCATGGACACTGGGAAAGACTTATGTGTTCTACAGGTAATGACCTACAATTATTCGACCTAGTATGGTTCTACCCTGTTCCAGGCTCTCAGATAGTTGAGGAGACGCAAAAGTGATACCCGGTTATGTCGGAGCCTGGAACAGGCTAGTATAGTTTCGTCTCTTCTTCCTGTTTTAGAAATGGGTACGGTTCTTAACTAAGAAAGGATGGGTGCGGTACTGAGATGGTGAATATCACGGTGATGCGTGCTCAGAGTTCCCAACTCATTCCTTGCTGGCGGACTTGAGATAAACTTGCGATATCCCATACAGAGAGGGAGGGGAAGGATGACTAGTATTACTCGTAATTGCTTAATGCTACCCAACCCGGGCAAAGTATCATTTTTGCTTACCCTCGCCTGTTTACCCATCATAGTGAAGTTGTCAAGCAAGAGTTAGAGCGTATTCTTGAAGTCTGCCAACTGACAGCTGCTGTTACCATCCAGAGCTGGGTTAGAAGGTGGATATGCCGTAAGAGATGGCCCAATCTCAAACGTTCGCTGGAAATGCAGAAAAAGGGACGACACGGCAGTCGAGTGCATCACAAGTGAGTAGTAAAGACATTTTTGCTGAAACCTCTGACGGTAAAAACCTCGCTATTTAACTCGCAGGCATCCCAGACCTCCTATATTTCCTGTTTATCCTATAATTTGTATAGGATCCTGTAAAGAGCAAACATTTTAAGAAATCCTCTTATATTTCCTACAAATGGGACATATTCTGATATCTGCATTTTGCACTGTGAAACAGTTTTGTTGTGAATAACCAAAATCAAAATTCTTTATCAGTAAAAATAGTATTTCTTTTCTAATTCTTCTTATTTGGTGAAGCTGATGAAAAATTAAAGAAAAATATAGTATATGTACATTCGTATGGTATGTGCTTCTTCGTCTGCCATTGATGGGTTGTTGCCAAACCTGCTCGCCAATATCAAAAGACGTGACGCCAGGTACTCAACGAACTTAACCACTGTTGGTTCTGATTGAGTAACTGATGTCACATACAAATTTGTTTCCTAAGTAGCAATCAAGAGACAACAAATCATTGATGGACGAAAAGGCAATCGCAAATTTCAAGGTTTTCTCATGGGAATAGAAATGAGAAGAATTACAGAGAGTTTATTTAAAACACAACCTTTGCAACAAAAGTTATTTTGAATAATATTTTTATTTTAAATTTTGCCATCAAGTAACATTCTTGTTCCCCTGTAACAAACGTTACTGTTTGACAAGTTTGACCAAACACATTAAAAGCTCAGAGAAAAGTGTGTCTCTTGCTCTATATTCATTGTATGAAATCTATTTTAGCTCCTATAAAGAGCCTATATTTTGGCAGAAAATTCCTATATTTTCCTATATTTTGAACTTGAACATTTTGCCCATTTTTCCTATCAGATTTTCCAAAACTTGACTGGGATGCCTGAACTCGTTTTGCAGAAATCTTGCAAAACAAGTTGCACGTTTTTGTGGCTCGTTTTACCGCACCTAAGAAGGACAAAGTCGTTTGACGCTTACGCCCATATGTATACAAAACAATTATTTCTCCAAAACAAGTATATAAACTATTAGCTTTCTCAGAAAGCGACACCCTGCCGACTGCATTCATCATTAACTGAATGGCGAAATAATAAGCCATTTTCGGGTGGCCTCAACTTTCTATTTTAAAACTGACGTAATTGCAGAGCCTTCGATATGTTAATGATTGTTTTTAATGCAAACGAAGCTCATTTTCACAGGAAAGTTTTTGCCTCGTTTTGAAAGAAAGGGTTTTTGGAACTCATAAATGGCTAGTTTAAGTCTAAGCGAGTTTTTACTAATATGTTAATTCATGACTACGGCCACGAATGTATAACTTCTCTCTTTACTGCTGCTACTCAGTATTCTCAAGTTTACTTTTGTTCTGTTGACTCATTGTTAGACTACGAGCAGTCTCTCTTTTTGCTTAAGCTGTCGAGCGAAAAGGGCGAGAGACGAATATGACCACGCACGTGACTGAAGGAGCGAGGCGGGAGAGGCGCCAAGAACGAGAATGGTTCGTTTTTCCTCTCGGGCATTCCGGGCTGCCGCCCTCGTTTCTAGCGTCTCGCGCGATGCTCGCGCGTGTGTGTACTCCCCTCACTAAATCTCAAGAAAAAGAGGGACTGACCCCAGTCTACTAATGGCAATGTTTAGTTTAAAAGTGCCCCTGTCATGTGTCTTGTCTCACACTCATTATGAAAGCTGATAATCATGAGACCAGTAACAGTTAATCAAGGTTTAACATTGTGCAACATTAGCGGACGAACTAAACACCGCTTTGTTCTTTTTTATTCATAGCCATGTTCGTAGGTCGTTGTCACCTTCGGATGAGCTTCGTGTAGACACGAAAACAGCTGATCAAACGTGCTGTCTATACGGACTTGACATGGTCAGTGAGACTTCGTAGATAATGGAGAGAGGTTTGCTTTTGTGTAAACTAGTCCTCGATTGTGATAGATACTAAGGGGCGGTTATTTAAAGGGGCTGTGTCACGGCAGTCCAGTTCATTTTGTTTAATTTTGCCAATTACTCGCCCTAAATCGCTAAGGAACTTAAAGCAAACAAAGAAATTACATGGAAATGACAAAATCATAGATTGAAGACAAACAAATATGTCTTCTGAGCATTATTTTTGAAGTTGCGAGCAGCAGGGATCAACTTTGAAAAACTGTTAGGCTGAACAGTTTTCAAAAACCCTAATTTCAATCCTTTTCAATCTTCTTCAGTTTTGCCCATCCGAGGCAGCTGTTGTATCTGTTGTGTTATTTTAATAATAATTCTAACCTTCCTTTAATGTTTTAAGCGGTTATTTTTATGTTTCTCTTAATTTAACGGGCATTTTGTAATTACCTAATTTGGCTGAATTTCGTGACACAGCTCCTTTAAACGAAGGCTAACTTAGACGGCGGCTTAGGAAATCTTTGGACCTCCAGCTCTCTTTTTGATGAAGCTTGTTATTTCGTTAGAAATATGACTGTTGTATTTGAAGGTTTTTTTTAAACATTTTTATTTTTTTTTTTTTCGAATTGCCAATAATATTACGAGGAAGGTCGTAATTTAGATAGAGGTCAGATTGAATTCTGAGGAAACTTTTACGAGAATAAAAACAAACCAGCCGGTAAGGTTTTTAAAATCATCTTTAACAGGAAACTCCTCCTCCATTGCCTAAAAGCCGACCATACACTGTTATGGGAAACATGAAGATGGGATTCCCGCAGACCCGCATCATGAAAGTCGATTATCCAGGTGAGGCTGCCTCGATTGAGATTTAATTGGGTAAAAATTTCGCGTCACTTTTTCAACCAATCAAAGTAGAACCAAGACTCAGATGTATCTTGCTCGCACGTCTTCGCACCTCATTTCCCGCGCTTAGCGCAGGACTACTTGTCCCTTCCGCAGACGTTCTTTGTGTTGTCACACAACACTGTGGATAGGAGAGTTGTGTAACGGCACAAAGAACGGTTGCGTAGAAGTCTAGAAGACTACTGGATGACGTCTGTTTGCTTGGATTTGTACAAAACTGTGTTACAATAAAATGGAGGTTGGCACTTTTGCTCAGCTTGTCATTTACTTCTTCAGACGTTGACGCACTGCTCAAAACCTTTAAGTTCAGTTACTTAGAATGAAATCAAAGCCATCTGTTTTTTGGACTGGTGGGGAGGGAAAAACCCTGGGAACGATTTTGGTCACGTGATTTCACATGACAAGTTGATCGTAAGTTGATTAATTTTTTCCTGAGACTCAAAAGTTAGAACTGTCTTGTACAGCAAAATATGAGTAGGAATCAGGGATTAGAACCGTGATAAACATTCCATTTTTATGATAAACATTACCACAGGGAAATACTGGTTATACTATTTTGCAAACACAATTCTAGTACCATATCAGAAGACTATGAATTTAAAACGAATTCTTTGCCTTTTTTTTACTTCTCTTCTTGAGGTCTTTATTGGTTTTGTTGAGCCGATGTTTTATTCGAGAATGAACGCTTCATGTCTTGTTCCGTTGCAGATGATGGTAGCGAGGTTATATTGAAGAAAGGTGATGCCGTAAAAGTGATACGAGCATCCGAGAAGAGAGGCTACCTTGTTATTGAACACAAGAACACCACTCTCCATCTGCCTTTTCAGGTCATGGAACTTAAGGTATGAGCTACGGATTTCGTGAATCGTGTTGTGTTGTTTGATGAATGTCTGATCAATTCCCAAAGTACAAACAAAAAAAATTAGAAATAAATCCGCGATTATAATTCTTAAATCTGCAATCAAGCAAAATACGATCTGTTTACATCCCAGGTGTTTAATTTCGTGTTAATCTCTTTACTTCAGAGTTTTCGCTTCTTGAAATCAGAGGCCAAGAAATTTACAAATCTTATTCATTTTTTTTGAAAAATAGAGAAAATAAACAGCGCCTTGCAAAAATGCTGTTAAAGGGGTTTTATGTGAGTGGTCACATCGTAACACTTTATTTACGCTCTCAAAAATTAGAAACAGCAGTCATACATAAATGACTGAGTTGGAGGGCAAAATGGGTTAATCATGATTTAGTCCCAAATGTTTAGTTTCGTTTACGTTAACTTAAAAGGTCCAGATCGTGATACTAAGTTGAATTATTTTGTTTACTTTACCTAACTGCGAGCTCTATACTTACAGCTAGCGACGCACTTTTGTATTTTCTTTGGATAAATCAATCAAGTAGAGAGAAACTTGCCGTCCTTTTTCTAGTTACTACGGTGCAGTTCCTTTAAAGCGTTTCCCATTTTGCCGATCCATGTCACCTTCTTGCTCCGTTTTCCTTAAAATTATTTCGTGCTGATTTTTTGCAGTTTTAAGCTGTCATTTCAATATTTTACTCAAATCAATTAAGAAAGTACGAAAATTGCCCAAAATTCCGTGACTTAGCCTTTTTTAAGTAGATCAATATTTTTTTTTGTTTGTATAATCCAATGATTAAAAATTAAAGTGTATTGAAAGGGAGGATCCAACTAACAATTCAACTTTGTTGATTTAACTGTTACAACCGATGAAGTGAATAAATATTTTAGTTGGTTTTTCCATCATAGGGCACTTATTGCCCGTGATGGTACATGGCGTTTCCTTCAAAATTATATTAGCTTCAGGAAACATCTCTCTAGAAAAGAACTTTTGACTCCGAAAATCTAAATTCTCTGTAGAATTCTCCAAATCCTTCGCCAAGATGACCAAGACGAAACGATGTGCAGGTTATATTTCCAGTTCTGGTGAGAAATATTTTTTGCCCTCTTTTGTTATTTTTCTAAAGCCTTTTTTAATCTGCACTTGACTTACGTCTAATCTCAGTTTTGGTTTTGATTTTTATAGGAAATATGATTAGATCCCATTAGAAGAGTGTTTTTCAAGGTGGATATTTCAAGTAATGCCTACCTTCATTAGAAGGTTGAGTGGCTGTTAGGAAGTTTTGATCAGAAGGAACAGCGAAAAGACTGTGGAAACCAGAAGACGTGTTTACAGTTGTGTATAAGTAAAACTTTACTTCAAAGAAGTAGGAAATAGTGGCTTAGCCCGTTAGGGAGGATTTCTTTTCCAGCTATTCTTTCACGCAGCGGGTGAATTGAGAGCTGGAAAGGATTCAAAGCATCTGCTTTCGTAGGCCAGCATAAGAAAAACGACGCTGGACAGTCAGTTTTAAGGGGGAACGGAGGTAGAGTCGATACACCAAGGGAAAAGAGCCAGATGCCGCTCCTCACATCCAAGCCTCGCAACTCATTCCAGTACTTAATGACTCCTGTTACTTTACTGGGTTGTGAAGGGTGGGATTTACTAACTGTTTACACCCTTTATAAGTGCCCCTCCCCTCCCCTCCCTCGACACACATACCATTGACCCTTGGCTTCCAAGAGTAAATAAGTAATTGACAGGGTGATTGAGTTATTGAGAAATCGCTTATTTCCTGTGACTGGGGAGGGGGAGGGGGGCATTTCAAACCGACCTCCTAATCTATCCTAGCTTGGTAGAAATGACCGCACATAAATTTTACATATTGTGAAAGTGAACTCCACCCGAAAGCTGTGGAAATTACGAATATTCTAGCTACAAATCTTGCCGACGGTCACCACATTCTTTATCTAGAGCCGTGTTTTTAAGATTGGTGTATTCTTTTTACGGTTGTTTCATTCAGTTTCAATTCGTGCTCATTACTGCTTTGTATTACTTTCATTGAATTTATTAAAATAACCCTCCATGCAACGCTCCCTCATCAGTAAATGACCCTCCAAAACCAATCAAGATTTTGAAAGTGACTCCCCAGCAAAATGCCCCCCTCCTCCTCCCAAAGGTAATGAACGACCAGCCCCCAGCGGTAAGCGGCAAAGATACAAAAATTAAAGCGAGGATTATTGTTCTTTCGCACGAACCTTTGATGGGCGTAGACTGAAAAGAAGGGCTCTTTATAGTCTAAGGTTGAGTCACAACTTTGCTTGAGTATATAACTAAGTGGTAGTCTTCGTAATGAACGCTGCTTGCGAACCCATCGCAAAAGCTGTATCTCGCACAAATACACGGGAACAAATGCTCCGCAGGCTTCTTTCCATTAGAAACCGTTGTAGCGGGCAGACGCTACGGGTAGACGCAATTCTTGTGAGGTTTGTGAACACGAAACGAAGAAAACAAAAGCTGTTTATATATAATATATAAGCATAAGGTTTTACCTGCTTTCGCCACAAGGTTTATAGACTATCTTGTAATTCAGAATATGACTGTGATTTCGCGAATGTCTTTGTACAAAACAGTCAGCTTCGTGTCTTGTAAGCACTTGAAGAGGTCAAGAAAATGCATTCATAATTTGCGTCAACCTCTTAGGTTTGACTGCTGGTTTGTCTTGCTACCTAAATCAAACCTATTTGTTATAACCTTCAAAATCAGCTAGTATTTTAAAATAGCTATAATTGTATAGGAAGGTGTGCTTAGAGCATTTTATTGGTTTTTCCCAGAAGTTCCTTCCCGAAGTGCAACAGCTGTAATAATATACATTATGGTGCAAATATTTTTTCAAGAGGACACCTTTAGCTTACTGCTGTGAGATGGTCACTTTAAATTATTTTTTCCTTCTCGATTGTCAAACTTAAAAAAAATGCAAGTGTATTTGTAATAAACGTAGCGACTTCTGATAATAGTCTCTTCTTTTCGTTTCTTGCAAAGCGGGTTCGTCCAGAGGGTCCCGGGTATTAGCTCGGGGGTCGTTTCTCGAAAGACCCGGAAAATTTTGGGTCCGAAGGCAGATTTTAAAATCAAAAGCTTTTGAATAGTAGCACAGGTCCTAGCGCACAAACCAGTCAATTTTACTTCGTTAACTGATAGATTCATTGTATTATTTTCAAAATTATTAAAACTTTGATCTTGAATGTAAACACAACAAACACAAAAAGCTACAACACAGCTTTCCGGGCCCGAAAAGTTACCGGGACTTTCGAGAAACAGGCCCTTTGGCAAGAAGGGAAGGGAGACAGCAGTGTCCACTGCGCTTGGACAGTTCTTTTAACTTCCTTAACGCTGTACTGGACTACGTTCTTTTATATCCTTACTCATTTCGTGGACCCCTGTCTATGCGGCTTGATCTCTGGTCTCATCATTTTATGGTGAACATCCTTGGACAAAACGTACCTTGTATAACAGGCAAAATATTAATTTGGGTGGTGTGGTGAGAAGGGGAGAGGGGGTGAGGAGTTCTACCTCTCCCTCCCTCCCCTCCCTCCCTTTCTTCTCTTTCGCTTTTGTTTCCCTTTCCCTTCTTCTACTGTTTGTGTTTTCTTGTGATCTCTTCAACCTGTCTTTCTTCGAGAAAACCTTGTACAGGTGAAACCTTGATTTTAAACTGAATACGTTATGAACGTCTTGAATAAAGCCCGGGTCTGTGAATGTCTCCCTGGGCATTATTCTCTAACCCCTCCCCTCCCCTCCCTCCACCAGGTTCTCCTGTCGCTGTTGCTCGAACTGAAAGGAGAAACCTCTGACAAAGAGTACGACTCTACTCTGGAGCGCGCGCTGACAATTGAATGTATTTCTGGACATTATTTGCTTTTCTCTTGAACAGCGGTCTGTTTAAAGTGGCTGTTACTTGATGTATCCCCACGCATTAACAGCATTTTTTTAAGATTATGTAATCTCTACACTGTGGTCACATCGCGTTAGCAACCTTTCCGATTTCCTCCTTAATTAAGTGTCAAGAGACGCGGCTGTGAAAGAGGCGTCTCAATGTTTGCCTCATTTGCCACATGTATTATCTTTCACGCGTTCAAGGCACGAATTGACGAGGAAATTGAAAACTTCGATAATAAAAACAAATTCGATAATCACCTTGTGCTCTCACAATAATTATTCTTTTCTCAGTTTAATCAATCCTATTTATGACTCAAGAAAAGCCGTTTGAAGTTCTCCGATCTGTTAAGCCCAATAAAAGCTGTCTTCACCGAAGACCAACCAAAGCCGCCGACAGTTTATTTATTGTTTAATTAAAACACTTGACTTCAAAAAGGTCTTGTTTTTGTGTGACATTAAAAAGAAAAATCGCGTTTATGAAAACAACCCTCTAATTTATCGCACGGAAAGCTGTTCGTTTCCAAAGGAAAGCGGTCGCGATTGTGGTTTGTAGAAGTGAAAATTGCGTCAAGCTAGAAGACACTGCATCTCTCATGAACCAAAGAATGAAAGATGGGCGCATCTAGAGAGATGCTACACGTTTTGCTGTCCTCGTGGGTGATTTTGTTTTGTAATATATATAAATAACTTAAGGCCAGTTCTCACGCTGCACGTTTGCTGACATTCTTTGGATCCAGTTGTTCAAACAAACCTGTGTTTGCGTTGACCTTGTTTGAAGACTTGATTTTTTCATCACGTGGACAGAGGAAATTTAGGGTGATATGTAAAGGCTTATTAGCTTCACTTCCTACTTATCTGGATCATAATCAAAACCTCAATAGGATCCCAAACTCATACAAACAGCAATATTCTAATCTTATCTTGCATGGTGCTGTGCGCGCGCGGCCCGGTCGAATATTTTCCTTTCCAAGGCACTCCTGTGGCGCCATACGTACAGCGATGCTATCGACCAGATCAGTAGCCTCAAATTGTTGTAATTTAATTGTCGATTTCATTTCCTAGCTTCTCATCTCGGCTGAGAGAACCCAAAAGCTAAGACGTCCACGGCAGGCCGAGAAAAGACTATGGTCCGTGTCTGCGTTATCGAATTGGCACGAAAATGGTCGTACATGAGAAACAGATAGTTGTCATAAGAAGATTCACAATAGTTTACATTTTAAGCGGTGCCAATCTAAATAGAGCAAAATGAAACGAGCCTTAAATGCTTACAAATGACTTAAAACAAACTTCCCGTATAAATATTTATCCATCTGTAGGTGCGAGATAGTGGTGCAATGTACATAAAATGGGCTTTCGAGCAGATGGTCGCTTCAACATCTATTGTTAGCTTTCTGCTCAACGTTCTAACTTTATCTCTTAATTCTAATTTGGTTAAGTTAAACGTGTTGGTTAGGAATGTAAATCGCTTCGCTATCGTTAACGCGAATATGGGAGAAACAATAGCAAACTGCCTAATCCGAGCTCTTTGACTGTCTTCCATACATGAAACAATGGTTTTGCTCGCTTGAGCTGTTAGCTGTGTGGTCTTCAAAACACTTAAATGTGTATCGTAAACAAACAGCGAGACAGAGGTCTGATCAGTCTGATCAGATCCTTGCGAGATGGGTGGTCTTTAAAAGGGCGTAACCGAGCCTATATCCGCTAGAAGTTTGCTGAAATACCACTCGGGAAGTTTGTCTTCAGGAGAGAGGTGGTGGGACCGAGCGCAGTTTGTGCACTAAGGAAATCAGTCTTCGAGAGGTCAACATGTATAGTACATACACATCATTAAGGTTCAACCCGTATGCTGCTCTTAGTCTGCCAGGGCAAGGATTTCGACAGCAGGCCGCCGATATGCTTTGTTCGTGTTGTTACTACAATCCTGCCAGCCAAGGATGCTGTTATTCACCGGGTTATGGGTCGGCGTTCGGCGCGGTTTATGGCTACCCAGCCGAGATACTTCCCAAACCGCCTTACTCTTATGTAGCGCTGATCTCTATGGCCATCAAGAATTCACCAGAGAAAAAGGTGACATTGAGCGGAATTTACCAGTTTATAATGACGAACTTTCCGTATTACCAGCAGAGCAGAAGAGGATGGCAAAACAGCATCAGGCATAATTTGTCACTAAACAAGTGCTTTGTAAAGGTTCCGCGCGACAAGTCCGATCCCGGAAAGGGTTGTTACTGGACTCTTGATTCGTCTTTCGAGGAAATGTTTGAAGAGGGAAGATTTTGGAGGCGAAAACGAAGGCCTAAGAATTCTCAAGTGAGAGACGAAGACAACGAGATGACCGAATGTCCTAGCCGAGACAGCGACGAAGTTAACGCCGAGAAAATCGGACAAAAAGTGTCTCATCACGGAAAGTTGAGTTGCGAGAACGAAAACATGAAACAAGGCACTTCCGCCGACGGTGAGTTCTATGGTCATGTTTCCTCGTATTTGTCAAACGGAGGTGAAGATCAAGGACATTGTTTTCCCACGAAACGCAAAGGCCTTCAGTACCCTGAAGAGCGGAATGCCAGTATCGTTACCAAAAGCAATTCTTCAACTTGTAATTTAACATTTAGCATTGAAAGCCTGCTAAAGCGATGACTGTGGAAAACATTTTTGTACAGCCACCAGTAAATTCTCGTGACATGAACAGTGTGAATGGACCTGTCCGGCAACTGTTTAGTAGTCGGAGTTTGAAGTCAGCCGTTCTCGTTTCACACAGAAATGATTCAGCGGAAAGTTTATTCTCAGCTACCTCTGATCAAGGAAATGGCCTTTTATCCTAAACGCCTTTTAGAAAAGTGCACTTAAAGCGACAGATTATAGGTCATAAAACTTAGCTCCACAAATTGACTTACATTAAGTCGCGGAGTGGGTATTTTGTTCAAGCCCGCCATAGTTCTTACTACATGTACATGGTTGGGTTATTTCTCTTCGGAGAAAATTTTATGAGAACATTTAATATTACTTGTACGTAAATGTCGTAATTACTCAGTATATTTTAAAAGCATTTTTTGTTTAACGCTTTGGTTGTGAACACTACTGGCCGAATAGCAAAGGAATTGCGGCCAAAAAAGACGATTTGGGGCTTTTGTTCAGGCAGTTTTGCCTGTCGTCGGTACACGAGTGATTTCGAGTGCTTATATGCAATTTGGATCTTGTTTCCTTTCATCATTTCGACAACCCAATCTTAATTTGAGTTTAACAAAATATTTTACACTCAAATGGTTCTCCATAAGTTATCTATAGCGGTGAAGGAGATTGGAAAGTAAACATAATAATAACAAGCTTCAACTTGAAGGCGCAAACGAAACACAATAACAAGATAGCGCGACTAAATAACAGCTAAAATACTCACCGCGATTTTAACAACAGACTTGTGATCTTGTGATTTTCACCTGTGCTGATAAACAATAAAATGTGAAAAACAACTTTTCGTGATAACCGTTTGATGACTTTTGTGTGGTGCGTTACTGCGGCACGTATAGATAGTTTTATCAAGAAAAAGGTATCTAACGCTCTCCGCTAAGTTCGAGCATTTCTTGGAATTTTATTTAGATTAAGGGAGCCTTCAGTATACAAATTTATCGAGCAGTCTATACTTTTCCTAGCACTAGTGAACATTATTTTAGGAAATATCACTGGAACTACAAAAATCTGCAAATACTTAATAATCCTGCTATAAAAACAATTCATCGTAAATCTTAGTAAAATACACGCGATTAGTGTAGTCCGTCTTGAGCGAAGCAAATTCTTAGGGAAATACCTATGTGAAAAAATCGAAACTGTGCAGTTCGCGCCTCAGGTCGAGCTAATTTTGACTTTCCAGTTTGGTTTTTCGTGATTTTCCTTGAGCGTAAGAAATAGCTGTACGTTGCCCTGGACAATTATTTCAATGTAGGAAAGAATAACATCCTTCAATTATTTCAGTAGTCGGCCGAACTAAAGTTCGGGGAGCTTTTACTATTTGTTATTTTCTTCACATAAACGTTTTGTTTCTTTCAAAGACACAAAACACTTAAAAAAAAGATATAGAAGGAATGTTGCACCAGGCGTTGAAATCATATCTTGTTTGACAATGTTGCCAGCTTTTGTTGAAGGCAAGGTTTGAAAGAAACTTCCTCTTTTTTATTACAGACCAAGAATTGAGAATATAGAGTTCTTTTCTTTTGTAAAAGTGTCAAAAAGTTGTAATCAATGGTTTCTTTTTAGTCCATTTCCCTTTATGACCGTAAAACCTAAAACAAATTGACCCCTGAAAATCCGTCGACCAGCTGACGAGGTCTGACTGTTTATTTCTGTAGGCGACTGAATGCTGAAGTTTTACCATTTAGGTACGAAGGAGTATTTTTGAATTTGGATTTGATTTCACCCATCTGTGAATCCGTTTTCGACAATTTTTCCGCAAAATGTGTACTTTGCACTCTTGAAAGACTCACAAGTCAGTAGATACAATCCTTGTTATCTTGTTTAGACTTCAATTTCCATTAGCGTAAGGAAGCCCGCGACAAATTAAATATCGGTAACCACGTTTTGCCAAACCTGTTTACTAATAATTTTATAATTTTCCCGATGACTTTTCATACAACGTTTGAGTTCTAGATGGGGATAATTTACTTTTTAAGGAAAAGTTCCTTCCCAAGTTAACAGTCGTTCTACTCTAAAATCGATCTTTAGCAGCATAGTCGTCTAGAGTTACAGAAAGAACAGTGGTTTCTACACTGAGTTATTTTGGAACATGAAATTGGCTGTTTATGTAGTAAGACGATCACGAAGTTTCGGAAGACTGTAAAAACACTTATCTCTCAGAGATGTGTCACAAAAATTGGGCAATTTCCTTGATTGAGCAAGTTATCTTGTCAGATCTGATATCTGAAGCGATTTGGGCCGAAATCAAAACACTAGCTAGCTCTCCCTGCTATCAGCTGGCGAAATAATATGTGTGTTAAATTCCTACCGCTTCTGTTCTGAGACTTCTTGTCGACAGATTATTGCTGTTTTCGCTCATTATCGGTGAAGTGAATTTTACAACAAATCGATCTTGTTAATGCATTTATTTGTGTTTTCCGCAAGTCAGTCAGAGCTATATCGCTGACAATTCGGCATCCAGTGAGGTTCCTTATGAACGCAGTCCCAATCGAGTTTTGGTAATTCACAGACTACGGTGAAAACTGTTTTTGCAAGTGTTCCATGTCAGAAATTCTTAATTCGTTTTCTTGCTATCAGTAGTTCTCTTTAAGGATGCCGACGTTTCGAGCGGAAAGATCCATAACACTTGTATTTTGAGAGGCTTGTGTCTTCGTTTTGGCTACTTTAGAGATATGAAAGAAGTTTTCGGCCGTGAATGAACTTTAAATAAATATACAGGAACTGAGGAGTTTTTGTTTTGATGGTAGGTTATCAAGAAGGCATCTTGGCTCAACTATTTTAATTTAGACTGGAAAACAATGTTTCACTGAGGCGATGCGACATATTAAATATGTTGCAAGTGTTTAAAAAAAAAATGAGAGTGGAAATATCTCTCATTTACTTTAATTCCTGGTCTCTCTTCTCGAACTCCGGAATTTTTGTATTTCTTAGTTTCTATTTGGTCATTTAATTGCCGATTTAATTTACTTACTCGAGAGGATATATATGTGATGTGTTTATTTTAGGTTATGGTTTTAACCATACAATTGAAAACTGTTTATAAGGGAGTAATTTTCGCGTGCCTTGACGTTATCTCGAGAATCTAAGCTATGTCGCAAAAGCTAATCAGCAATTTGTTATTTAATTTCTTCTTTGCAGAGGAATTTTCCTATTCTTTCGTCAACCTTTAGTGAAGCGATCAATTTCATTTTGCAAAACGCCAAAAAGTCATACAGTACAACAGGAGGAAAGTGCTCGTGATTCCCCGAGGGATTTCGAGTACATCAGGGCCGTTCGATCGCGTAATCTCTACCAATTTTCCGAGAAATCCCGCTATCTCGATGATAGGCCGTCCTATCCCGTATATTTTGGTCGTATAATTTTGCCGTTCGATCCCGTGGTCTCTACCCGAGCAATCCCGCTACCTGGATGATTCATGGACCGTTCGATCCCGTAATCTCTACCGATTTTGCGAGCAATCCCGCTATCTCGATGATTCATACCCGCGAAGTTCCGATCTTGAATGTTTTCACTTCCGAATCTCGCTTTCAATTTGGGGCCCATTTATTATTCATAGGGGAGGGACACATGTTTTCTCACAATATTTTTTTTGGCTTGTGTGACTTTTTAGGCTCTTAAGAAGGGGAATATACCTATAGGAGTTATTGAACAAGCGTGAGGTCAATACGAAGACGAATCTTAATGAAAATTTTAATTCTTCAAAAAAGAGCCCTTCGTATGGTATATTTTGCTGATAGACGCGATCACGCAATTCCTTTTTTTGTCGATGCGAATATTCTGCCTACGAGTATGTTCCAACCAAGAGAGGTGTTCCAACTTAATACATGAACTGATTGATAATAATAACGCTCCTTTAAATATCTTGAAATTATTTCAAAAAGCGTCCAGCATACAGACATACAACGCGCGATCATACATCTCCGGGAATTTTTACGTACAAAGCACTAGGTTAGAGATACGTAAGCGTTCATTTTCTCGATTTGGCGTAAAACTGTGGAATGAGATACCGTGTAGCTTGCGAAATCTACCCAAGAAGGAATTTAAAAGAGAAATTCGCCGAATTCTCTTCTAGATATTTTAGGGAAAGAACATGACCATATAGAAACACCTATCAACGTACATTTAGTTTGACTGGCTAAATAATTAATTAGGTCTTTAAAGTTTCAACTGATTTTTCTCCCAAACGTCTAACGTTATCGTTTCCTTAATTCTATCTTTATGTGATGGTATTTGTTTAAAACAGTTAACCCTCGATTGTTCGTCTGCCCCGCCTAGATTAGCTTTTGCTACCTGTTGGTCAGTATAATTACTTAAGTTAAATTCTTACAATAAAGTTTTGTTTTTGTTGTTGTTGTTAGATGGTTGGATAATGGCCTCTAATATATGGGCCGAGCTGAAATCGAGGAGAAACGAGGCCAATATCCAGCTCTCTTGACCGAAGAGTTTAAAATCACATTCAATGACTATTTCACCACCAACACTGGCAATAAAGATTATCAAAGAATAGAATAAGTGGCAAAGAGACCTCAAGAAACCTTACAGCGTATCACAAAAAGGCCCGAATGGCCAAGATAACTTTTTTGTTGCGGGTCCAAAGCGCGGGAAATCCCGATCGGACAAGATAGGCCTATTTTGTCCACTCGGGTAGCTGATCGTAACACCTGAGTTTTGCTTTATATGACCCGCTTGTGGAACAAGCCATGAAATAGATTATTATTCATCCAAAACATTTCCTCGTTTCTTATTGGCTCAAATCTCCCGGCTAATCCTTCATTACCAGTTAGCGGTGACCAAATTTGGAAGACGATTGCGATATCCAGTAAAATGACGTCAGTAGTACAGGCCATTAACAGAAAAAAGGGACGGCAAGGGCGGAGAAGCCCAGGGGACGAGGTTGCTTTAGCTCAGTTGTTTTGGTATTGCTGCATTGTTATCCACCTCGGCCTTCAGCCTCGTTGGATAACATCCTCCTCTATCGGCATAATTCTTCACATCCCAGTGGCGGGGAAGATCCAGACCTTCAGATAAGGAGGTGGGGGCGGTCTCAAAAAAAAACTTTTTCCTCCCTTCGGTTTGGTCTAAAAATAAGGGGGGCCTCCTCCCCTGGATCCGCCTCGGCATCCTACTTAGCCTCCTTCCATAATTGTTCAATGATAACCTCTTTTTATATAATAACAAGAAGAGCGCGATGGGTAGCAGCCGCTCAGAGCAGTGCTCGTCGTTTCTACGCGACCATCACCATATTTTGTTTTTACCTCATAGTTCAGTTTAAGGTTTTTCTCTTTCCAGCGAAAAGATTAATTTGAACGAAGACTTTGAAAAGAATAATTTACACAGGCCATAGCGCGCGCAGATGACAACTCTCACGTCTTCCTCCTATTATCTGTTATCAAATTCAAAAGACTTTTTCATGATTATGTTCTAAAAAAAATGGTAAACGGTTCAGCGTGTAGTATTGAGTTATGATTGCACTTGGGAGGATTGCTAAGGACTCAAAACTCTATTGTCGCACGGGGCGATGTGCAACCATAACCCAATAGAGAACGAGATTTAACTTAAGGTTTTTTTTCGTATTCTCAAAAAAATAGACATCGCGGTAGGCTTCATTGTACTTTTTTTCACCATTCTAAAGTTAGCACTGTTATCATTATTGAAGGAGGCTAAGCCCTCTCCACGAGCGGATCTAGGGGGAGGGTGCAGGGGGTGTGCCCCGCCCCGAGATGACCTGCAGTTTTTTAATACAACTGGTATTCTGCAAAAAAAAAAACTATGTGGTTTATTGGTGTTGAAGTAGAGCAAGAGACGAGTGCACCCCCTCCTAAAAAATATCCTGGATTCGCCCCTGCTCTCCCGAGCGCAAAATGATAAAACCTCTAACATTTAATAACTTGTTCCCGGCACTACGACATTCTTGCTAAATCCCGTAGTAGAATGACGACGACTATCACTTTTTCCCGCCAAAATGAAGTTGGTTCACGTGTGTGTTCTACTTAGTACTGAGAAAATCTCGTCCTCGAAGTCGTCCCTGTCTTAGAATCTAAAGCTCTCTATTATTAGGGAGCTCAAGCAAAGACGTTTTTGACTCAGTGAGGGGTGTCAACCGTGGGTGGAGGACTTTTTGCGTTCTGTGGAGAACGGTTTTGCCCAACGTTTCGGGCAAATGGTCTCGATAAGAGTAAAGACATTCAAAAATCCAAATTTGGTAGCCATACGTCACTCCAAAGCCCCTCCCCCCTTCCCGCCAAAAAAAACCAAAAGGTTGAGGGGACCAGAGTCACGGTCGGCCATTTTTAACCTGCTTTTAGTTGTTTTCTAGTTTTTTACATTAGAGAGCTTTAGATTCGGGGACGAAGACGGAATCTAATTTTATGTTTTCTCGCCTATTCTCTGAAATAGACTCCCCGGAAAGCTTCATTGTATTTTTTTAGACCACCAAATTTAGCTTGCTTATTTCCGTTGAAGGAGGTTAATCCCTCTCCCTATGGCTGAATGATAAACTTTCTAACAATTGATAACGTGTTTTCGCGCTAAAACTCGTAGTAGACTGTCGATGGCTACCACATTTTCCCGCCAAAATGACGTTGGTTGGCGCGTGTGCATTACTTACTTACGTATTGGGAAAATCTCGTTCTCGTAGCACTTCTCGTCTTAGGGAAAGTTCATTTAATATGACAAGCGAGGGGGATGAAGATATTGAAACTCGAAGCTTGAAATTTTAGCAGCCCCCCTCACTAGCGGTGCAATTTTTTAGGAGCCCCCTCCTTGGTAGTCGAAAAAATTTCAGAGCCCCCCCCCTCCTCCTTCAATTCCTTTGCTCCCCTGAAAAAGATCGCTAGACTGTATTAAATATATTTACCGTTATTGTCTTCAATGGTTTATACTATGACAAACTTGAGATACAGTTGTGATACAATTTTCTAAAGCATTTTTAGGATGAACAAGAGTGTAATAATTACTGAGACTACATTTGTTATATCTGTAAACCACGTGATATAGCTGAGTTGCACAGGTCATTAAATTGTTGAGTTGAAAACCATCCGATCTGTATGATGTCATGTGTTGGTTTTGAAGTATACAAATTTTCAGAGCCCCCCCTCCTAGCGCAACAATTTTTTCAGAGCCCCCCCTTCGGGTGTCTAAAAATTTTCGGAGCCCCCCCTCAATATCTTCATCCCCCCCCTTGTCATATTAAATGAACTTTCCCTTAGAATCTAAAGCTCTCTATTGTTACAGCAACTGTTCGAAAATCGCTTTTCAACTTGCATTGATATACCACACTATAAAGTTTGAAATGTCACTTTTGAAGTAACTGCCATATAGAGGAATATGAGGGGGCATTAAGTTACTTAATAGCACACAGTGCAGAGTGGTTAACCATTTGTTATTGAAATAGTAAGTACTCATAGAAAATCCCAAATGTTGAATGTTCTACTATTCCCCCCCCCCCAAAAAAAAATGAGTGTTACATTAAAAACCTTACTCCCTACAACGGTCACTTCACGTGTACATCACATGTGTCAAACCCTGTTAATACGGACACTGAGGGGTCCAGTCAATTGTCCATATTAACAGGGTGTCCGTCTTAAGCGAGTTGAGTTTAGATAAAATGTAAGGGCTTTCTTTCCCCAGGGACAAAGCAAACTGTCCGTAATAATGAGGTGTCTGTATTAAGGGGGTGTCCGTAAAGAGGGGTTTGACTGTACTTCCTTTCCCTAGGTTTTAGCGAGGTTCGTTTGTAAGCGGTGCCCTCAGCGGTCACACTTTCTGGTACCCAAGGTGTCCGCTGACACAAGGTTAAACTGTACACTGACACTGATATGTTGCAGCTCCAATTATTCATAAGTGTTTGTTGAGTCAAGATATGTTCTTTCTCTTGGCTTAGAACATCAAAAAGCTTTGTCACTCGCTTTTATCAGAGACGAGTAATGTGCATTGTAGTAAAAAAGATATGAGGACTTGGGGCTCCTTGGTCAGCGAAATCCCGGACTATAATTATCATTTCCGAGGGATATCCAAGTGAGAGAAAACCCCATGAATTTTCGTCAACTTTCTGTCTCACAGTCTTGATTCCTGGTTTCAGCCGCTTTCGCACAACCCAAGAAGTTAAGGGCAATGAAGTGGCGAGAACACTCGCCTTCCACCAGTGCATGTGGCCAGGGCTCAGGTGCCGGTGTAGACGCCTTAATAATATGTAGGTTGAGTTTGTTGTTTCCGGGTTCTCTCTCCGGTCTCCCCATAGCTCCCCTTAAAAAAAAACATTTCGATCTGATACTGACGAACACTTGAAAACGATTTTTGGATGCAGGTTTCACTTGTGTTTTGAAGCTCCCAGAGGCAGACACAGCGAATGGAAAAATTCTTTCTGTTTTCTATATGCCTAGTATAAAGTACCGTGTTTTTTGTGATGGTCGGTATTGCATAGCCTGACGAAAAGACGGACGATTTTTTCTCAGGATGGTATTTTTTCTTCCTTGTCAACAGTTTTAGTGTGAATGGTCAAAGCTATCAGTTGCGCATGCGTCGACCCTATCCGTTATAAGTAGCCTGAACATAGCGCGAGCAGTGTTCGCTTCTGAAGACAGCATTCAGCTCCAGTAAGCTTTGAATGGTTTTTATGTTATTTTAAGCGCCTGCAGTACAGAAAAGCAGTAGTTTTGGGAGATTTTTTAATTTTTAATGATTTATCAATTTCCATTACTCCATTTTGTGGAGTTGTTTTCCTATTGTTTTGATTCTAACAGTTCAAGAGCACACTGAAATTTACAATTCTTTTTAGCCGTAGGAATTTAAAATCTTCCGAGAACTACAGTCAGGGTATCAAAGCTCAGCTAAGAAGAAGATTAAAAAGTATTACGTTTGCTGAGGTCTTGTCCAGTAGACAAGCGATATACTGGCGCAAAAGTGATAAACATCCTTCAGTGATTCAGAGCTTTAGCGGCGTTTGATCATAGAGACTGTTATACTGCCCTGAAAATCTTTAGAATGGAAAGATAAAGCTCAGAGAAAATAGAATTTCTACGTTACTACTCTAACGCAACGATTCTACCTACACTAACTAGACGTTTAATAGCCTCGTATTAGACAGTATTACTGGAGCTAAGTTGGGAGCGCACTGGCTTTCTCACCATAAGCCGCGGAAAGCGGGTAAGCGAGAAACCTGAAATCGCTCAGTTTTATAAACAAGAAAATTAATAACTGACTGTGCTTTTAGTCGATGAAGGCGCTTAAATATTCTGTAGCAAGAAAAAACATAGATTGATCTGTAACAGGTAGAACTTTGTCATTCCTTCAGTCGAAATCGTGATCGCGTGATAAAAAACAATAATCCTAGACTGTCCTAGAATGTTTAGGTCTGGAACGCCAGTCACCGCGAATTAAAAGAAAGAAAACAAAATAGGTTTTGACTTTTAACTTGGTGTTATTTGTTACGGATGATGAGAATTGAAGTTAATCTATATACCAAGTACTATCGTAATAGGTTAAATCAGTTGGGGATTTCCGAGTAGTCAAGGAGAGGAGGCCAAAATTTTGAAGATGTAAATTGGCCGTTTCAGTTAAGCCCCGTGTTGTCTTTATTTTCTTTGTCAAGTAGATCGAAGTATAATATGTATACCTTGAACCCATTGAAAAATCAGACTATGGGCATCACACCAAGCACTAAAGTGAGTAAAAAGGATGATTACACGCAGATACAAGCTTATTTGGGCATCATAGAGTAGAACAGTGGTTAATATTTTTTTAATATTTCTTCTATCGGTTGTTAACCTGTTGCGGCAGCAAGCTGTACTGCAGAACAGTGCCTTTCTTGGTTCAATGGTTTTCCACTTGTATCCAGAAAAATAAAGTCAATAATTGCGATCGAAATTTTACATTAATAATTTTTGTTTTAGTGCGTGAAGGCTTGAGTGCCGGGTTGTTTTTTGCTTTATTGACAAGCCACTACCTAGCGGATCGTCTGAGAAGGGTTTCCGATCAGACAACCTCACATTTATGCAACGGATGCGGATGAAGTTTGATGTTTTGCGCGTGTGCCAATTTGTTTAGAAAACTACTTCATTCATGTCGTCCTCTTGTCGCATCCCTAAAACGCTTATTTCCGCAATGGTATCGGTGACAAAGACCTCTCAAAAATTCGGAGTTTAGGCTAGCTTTCTAAACATTCACGTTTCTTAACGGAAGACAATTTAATACTGTTATTATTATCCGTCACATTATTATCACCGGCAATAATATCCGCACGAGATTACAAAGCCTTGTAAGTATACGTTTTGCGACAGAATGATATAGATAGTCTACATTTTTTGTTACGTTCCATGTAGAATGAAATTTTTGCGAAAATAATTTAGGGGCCCGATGGACAATTCTTGCAGTACTGCAGAATGATTGCAACTTTTCGTTTTATGTTGTATTTGTCATACTTTTAGTAATGCTAGTTCGTTCAAGCTAAATAATGTAGTTATCAAGAATAACTGAGCCATTTTAAGTGGTTAAAAATCAATGTTGCTAGCTTTCGATCGAGTTTGAAGAAAGACTTATGCTTTTGTAATCGTTTCCTAGTGGTAGGGGAGGATGTATTAACAAACTTTAAATGAATTGTACAGAATTGTTTTTCTCCTTATTCAAAGTGTGTACACATTGCTTGCCTATCTGATTGGCTTGTCATACTCAACCAAAATACTGTACGACCTTATAATATAATGAGGCAACTTTGTTGGTCTCGCAGTGCACCGCCTGAGATTGTCGACAAAAAATAGTTTTAACGTTAAACAAATCAGGTTTGAGAAGAATATTTTAAAAAGGCTCTTAAACTTTTAATCAGATTGGCCGAGCGAAGGCTGGGTCATCACATTGCATCTTGGGAGAAACCTTCATGTTGGAAAAATGCTTTCAGTTGTCGCACTTTCATGGTATTTTTTCGACCCAAAAAGGTTTTAAAATTCATTTTTGCAACAAATAAAGAAAAAGAACTCCTAAATGATTCGTCAACATCAAAGATTTTTATCGTACTGTAGTTAGACGAAAAATAGTTTGAAAGTATGAGGACAGTTCTTTTGAAATGAAAGTAAGTAGATTTGTGATTGGGTTGAATTAATCCAATTAACACTAATTAACTGAATTCATATGTTTGCGTTGAAATTGTTTCTATTCATTTCTTAACTACCAAATTAAAACAAGTCCAATTTTTATTATCTAAAATACTGAAGACATTTGTAACATACTGAAAAAGGAATACTGTAAGTAGTATTAATTAAGTTGCTTTTTTTTAATGGTTATCCCTTTGGAAGTCAGTTGTACACTTAAAATTAAAAGGAGTTCCCCTCCCAGCTTAGTTTACGCCTGATAAGACTCTAATGTTTTATTATCAAGGAGAGAAGTGTTTATTTTAAAAGCACAAGACGAGCAAAAATATTAAATCCAAAATAGTGTTCATGCGTGCAATCACTAGATGAAAATAGTTTCTCAATCAACAGAAAGAACTCTGAGTATCCACAGTCGTTGTAGGGATTAGTTTTCTTCTTTTGTTATAATACGGCGTCCCTCAATTTATATCTTCCATAATGACTAAATGGCTAGTCGCGACTTGTGCTCGTCTAATCCGGCTGCCCTTGCGTTTCTGTATTTGTTCAAGGATTTTCCACGATCACAAACCGTTGCCAACAATAGATTCTCGGGAAAACACTGTAATCATTTCCAGTGGAAATGTAGTTTCTCTCGTCTTAATTAATTATGACTGTTGTCGTGGATTACACGCAAACAGGTAGACGCGATAAATGTTTCTTGCTTGAGGGTAAACATTCGTGATAACAGACGAATGCTGGACTGCCTTACTAGCGAGGGGCGAGCCGCTTCTTGTCATTGTAAAGTTTTAACGTGATTTGAAACCATTGTGAGTGAATGGTAAAATAAATTTCCTCCAAGTACGTCGGGTTTTGTCGCCTAGCTAAGCAAACATTAATTCGTTTTACTCTGATAAATCAAGTTTTGTCTTGTTTTCGCCTTAAAACACCAATTAAGTGTTTTTAGTTAGTTTTGAGGAACTGAGAGCGGAGGAAACACATTTTTATTCGTCATTTCGGTTACCTCACAAAATATACAAGACGGAATTGCAAAGCGTGGTGTATTTGCGTGTTACCACAAATAGATTTCCTAGAATTTTAGATGGCTTTTTCCGTGATTTTCATTGTCGACTTTGCAATCACATTAATTGAAATTAATTGCAAGAATAACAGATTAAATACTAAAAATGTGTGTCATTTTACCTATTCTTGACCTTTCTACAGAAAAAAAATTAAGTGACAAATTTTCACCTCAGTAAAACTGAAAGGTGTTTCGTTATTTTGGGCAAAAACGTAGACAGCCGGAACCAACCAGTTGGGGAGAGGGAAGCATGAAAATGCGACTGGAAAAAAGATGACAAAAATAGTTCATTGGCTGTTACGTGTTTAAGTACTCCAGTTAACCCTTTATTAACTCCAAGATTGGTGATTGACAAGTAACTTCATCCTAGACTGCGAGCACTCTCTTTTTTCCTTCAGTGCACGCGCGCGCGAGCGAGCGTCGAACGGCAAAGCGTGGACATTTGATTGTGTCTTCGCAAGTTTCGCTCGACGAACTAAGAAAACAGACAGACTGCTCGCGTCTAAACTTCTCCCTATACTATCCAATACATAGTCTAACAAAGAGATGATGAGAATAAGCAAATTAATCAGCCAGATGATGCCACATTGATATAACCCTTTTATGACTTCAAGAAAGGAGAATTACGTATAACCTCATCAGATCTTGGAAGTGGAGGTGCTAAGTTAGAGAGGCACAATAAAAGTAATCCGAGCCTGTCCGAACGTAATTGGGTCAACTGACAAAGGATTTCAAGGGATATAAGGGTAACATTTTTGCGGGGTGGCATATATCCTGTTTAGTTTATGGTGTAAAATTAAACAAGTTGTAGCAGGAAACGTAGATTTTCGGTGTAAACACTCAACACGTGCCAGTGAAAAAGAAAGATCCGGATTAATTCTTGCTGTGTTTAAGGAATCAGGAAGCGCGGTTGGAACTGAATGGTTTTGAAATATTGAAAAAGATGTTCATAAGCTTCAGAGCCCGTTGTCGAGCTATTCTAGTCAGTAAACTTTGCAGGATACGCAGCAAGTGTTGATTATACAAGTGTCGGGATTAGCCTGCCACGCCTAACAGTGTCCAGAAAAGATAGATGGCTTCGTCTTCTCACTAATTCTCGATTCTAAGACCTAATGGACAAGGAAAGATTCTTAATCTTTCAATAAGAGATAGTCTTGCACTTTTAATCCTATCATATTCCATGAAGGGTGAATTAAGGGGATTTAGATGTAGTTGCGTTTGTTTAGGTTGCGGTTTCAATCTACGTTGATAGCCATTTAAGACTTGAATTTATTTTCACGCATGAATATGCATTTTTGCGAATTATATTTTTTCTTGGCTTAAATTCAAAACTTTGTTATCTTAATTTTCTATCACATTTTAGTGACTCGAGAATTTCTTTTTATTTTGCTGTTATGTTTTTCTTGTTCTTTATCAGACTTTCATAACCACATCACCCGAGAATCTTGGCAACAAATGCTATTCAAAAATAGTTAAACTATTTTTGTTGGCTAGAAATACAATACATGACATTGTCAAACGAGAACGAAATGATAAATTTCTAGGTTTCATTTAGCAATAACTTGGGTTAATAACATCTACGTAATATTCAAAAGGATGTGATCAAAAGGTAAATGTTACAGATTGAACTGGAACGAAATAAGATGAGATTATTGACGTATTTTGTGAGATATCGGGAACATCTATAAGGAAAGGACTTCTGACTTTATAAACATGATTTCTGAAACCTACTGTTCGATAAGCAAATGCCAAAAAAGTATAGTTATGTAATATGTTTGTCAGATTGTGAGCTAAACATCCTTCCTCTTAACCTAATCCATTGTGGTTAAATGACAAAAAAAAAACGTTTAGAAGCATTATTAATTTTAGATAGACCCGTTTCACCATATCGATTTTGCTACCTGCAGCGTGAATACAAAGAATTACCTATATTAAAGTATCGAGCTTTTAGCAAAGAATAGAGCCGAAACGGTGTTATAAAAAAACACGCTGTGCTTGACAAAGAAAACGAGAGCCAATAAACAACTGGATTTGTACAAAAGGAGAGAGAGGCATGCGCCATTTTGAGGAAACCCTGAATAGGAAGCTATTGTTTTCTAAGATCAAAACATTCGGTTTTTTAATTTCTTCAATTTTCTTCGTAACAGTAACCTAGACTGGCAATCGTCCATGATTTTTATTACTGAATAGATGTTTCACGCAATGCAAGAATGTCAGGAAAGACAAAAGTGGGATAAAATAATTAGTTAAGGGCTCGTGTCAAGATCGGGAAAGCATCTCCGCTGCGTGTCCATTTCAAGGTTCGCGACAGAATGGAGCCAAGCAGGAAAGGGTCATTGTAATTTGTAAAAGCTTGGCTGCCTTTGTTTTTGTGATGGCGCAGAAATCGTCGAAAGATATCCCGGCGAATCTATTCCTCTTATTCCAGGAGGAAAATATCGCTTGAGCTGTCCCGTCTTCCCATAACTTCAGGGCATTAGCTGTTCGTGCCAAAAGGTGCTAATTGTTTCAATTTTTTGTCAGCTTTTAGAACTAAAACTTTTTCTTTTCTTGAAAGAAAGTTTTGATTCACCTCCAGTTTACAGATTCTCTCACGTTCGTCACCTGGCCCGGTGTTACTGTTGGAATACCCACATATTTTTATATTTCTTTTATATCTAGGGCCTCTAAGGATATCAGTTTTTGTAACTGTAGGAGCTACCCTAGCTAAATAAAAGTATCTTCTTCTTCTTCTTCCTCTTCTTCTTGCTGTGGGAACTCTTACAGATTGTTCCTAGAAAGTAAACGGTTCGATTTTTTGAAATTTCAAATCGTGAAGGGTTAATTCCTCCTTATAAAGCTTTTGAGAGGTGGCAAAACTGTTCTTAGGGTTGTGTTAGCGGGATTTCGTACTAGGGGTCGAGCTTCTCCTCAAATCGCAAGATTCCCGATAGCACGCTCGGGCCCAAGAGTAGACAGCTTTAAAACAGCCAAGGTCTTGGGCGTTATTCCTGCAATTTTGAGAAGCGCTAGAAGGCGTAGGTCTTTTAATTTCTCAAGAAAATAACAATTGCTAGACCCAAAAGGTATTCGAAGCTCATGGCTGAAACAGGCGGGTTCGTGATCAGGAGCCCATGTTCCTGGGGCCGACCTAATCCGTGTTGACTGGCGTTTGAAAATGAACTTGTAGTCTTGAGGCATTCGTTTACTGCACTCAATCTCAGCTTCTGATCCAAAATGTCAAATGCTGTCTGATTTTATCTTTCATCTTTAGGATTTCTTTTACTCTTATATGCAATAAATGACAGGCTCTTACTAAAATGCAGATAATAATCCGACGTATTGCGAACTTTTACAACAACTTTGTCTTTCGGTGTTTTATGGAAACTGAGTTGTATGACTGACTGTAAGTGCTGGCCCATCTTAGACCGTCACTTTTTAAGATCACTCTAGCATAGCTCAACCTGTTGTCTGGGTCTCTGAGCTGTAAACAAATGAAACAAACGTCAATTTGGATCATAATAAAATATTTATGGCAGAATTATTTTTTCAGGTTAGGAAAAAATGAGGACAAAGCCCAGTACTTTTACAACAGTTCTCCCCATCTTCCGTCTTTAAAAGGAAGATGAGGGCAATCAATTCAAATCAGCAAAATCATCGCAAAATTCATGCACTCTCCAGGTTAGAAAAACATGTCACAGAACAAATAATTTACCGTCGTGAATCAGTTGCTAATGTTGTTTTTTTCCTGCGAAGCAATTACCTCAAGGAAAGTGAATAGAAAGAACTGCCTCGCCCTGTTTTGAAAACTATTACGAGAATCGAGTATCGCATCGCTAATGTAGGAATGTCACGTCCACCCTTCCAGATCCAACTTGGCTCAATCAGTTTTGACAGCGGAAAGTTTACTACTGTGTCAAAAACAGCCTTTTTTATGGGGGAACGTCCCGGCTTGTTTCCTGATACACCCAGATGGTTCGGGGTGGCCTGAAACCTCAAAAACATGAACGAAAACCAAACAGGAAAATGGGTTATCACTGAAGGAACAAGCTGAAAACCATGAAACGCCACCCTGAACGTTCACTAAGGGACGAACAGACTGCAAAAAAATATGAAAGGCCATAGTTAAAAAAATCTTTAAAAACAGCTCGTATGACATTTTAACTGAATGTTTACAGAAATAACAGTGCTGTATAACCACGATAAAATCACTCATTTATTGAACAAACTTATCGAGTTGCTTTTTGTTTCAACAACCATGGTTTCACTCGAGCCAGTGGTTCAGTATTTCAAACCATCCTACAACACTTCGTAGGTGAGGTGAAGTTCCAAAATATCTTCCTGTGTCAGTATAAAAAGTCTTAAAGTCTGTACATAGTACATATCTAAAGCTTTTTCTACCTCATCCTTGAACTATGATCAAACCTGAAGATTTTGACGATTCAAGAATATTCATGTCACATCGTCAAGAATTCAGCGAAACACCGGTTTGAAATACGTATGGACGGTTTAATTTCATGGCTAAAAAAATATTCATTTTCTTTACTACCTTACTTTTGTTGCGAGACCATTATTTAATTTGTGGCAAGAGGCGGAAAAGCCGTTTTGTAAAGTAAACAACAAAGACCAGGGTTTAATCAAACCCAAGGGTTCGAATGCTTGTGAATATTTTTATTACAGCTTTTCTGCAAAGGGTTGTTAGATAATGTAATTGGTAACGCGTTTTGAAAGGAAGAGTTAGAAAATCTAATCCTTTAATCTTGTTTTTAATTTGTCTGGTTTTTCAGTCATTTACGAAGACATTTTTTAGTTGTAATATTTCGCGTCGATGAGCTTAAAAATTTTATTTAACCACGTTACTATGTGGGCAACATACCCCTATGGACGAGGAATCCAACGTCGAACTCAATTCACCCTCTTCAGTTGTGTTCTTTAGTCGTAACTTGTTTGTTGCTTGTAGTAACTGAACCTCGGTAGAAAGGCACGCAAATTTGGAAGTATAAACTGAACAAGCTAGGCGTCTATTGATAATACATGTAGTAGCTAATAGAGCAGCATGCTCAGGTAAGTAGCTGTACTTTGAATCGAATAAAAGATAACAAATTAAAATAAATTCCCATTTCCTTGTTTCATCTGATTTCAAGTCTTCTTCATTTAGATTCCGGCACAATTACTGATACGTTAAATTTATCATTCGTGACAATATTCTCCATATTCAGTCACATAATCTCAGTAAACCATTGTGTTTAAACGCCATCTCAATGAATAATTGTCTTATATCGCTTAAGAAGACCGGTACTAAAGGTTTGGTAACTATGCCTGTAACCGTTAATTCCTTTCCATCAAATATGATAGAGTTTAACCGACATCATAGAAGGAAAGTCGTACAAAATTTCTTTCACTTTGCTTTTGTTTTTCCAACCCCTTTTAAAACTATACTACAAAGCTGTTTGAAATTTTTACCTCATGAGCTCTTTCAGAAGAAAAACCATGGAAAATAATTTGTCAAAATAGAATGTGAAAAATGACGTGGATCTTGCAAGGCTCTAAGCAGCTTACATTGAACAATATACTATGTAAAGAAATAGGAATATATCTGATCTTCAGGTCATGGTGCACTGAATAAATCACATTTCCATGTTAATAATAATGACAGGAATTACATGGAGGAAAATGGCAGTGAAATAATTTGGCTTTCTAGGAAATTCTCGCTGATTAATTCCTGATTCAAAGTGACCCAGTTGCCATGTTTTTACAAACCCCCAGATCATGTCCAACGAGTTTCTTGTTTTTACAGGGACTTTGCTCTAGTAAGCGGATTTCAGTTGGAAATTTAGTTTTTTCTTCCATTAGCTGTTTAATTGTTTGAGAGAATTATCGAAGTCAAAATGAAATTTTGAGATCTTTAAACGATTTCTGTTGTCTGAAACCAATTCTTGCTCTTGGTTTACACTTGAGCCGCATTCCTCGAAAACAGGTGTCGCGGGTTTGACAAAGGCTCGAAAGTATAAACCGACAATCTAATTTAAACCTTTTCATTCAGGGTTTTAATCCCGCAGAGGCTCTTTTATTAAAACCCCCGCGGCTGGCTATAGACCCAACTGATTTGACAGTGAGCATTTCGAAGGCAGAAAAAGCGCGCGCCCAACAGCTAAAATAATAACATCTAAGCAGTTTAAAAGTGCTAAACCTCTTTGCTAAATGCTGAGTTTTTCGGTCAGGCAATTGTTGAAATAAAATGTTTACGAAACAGTTTGATAGTAGGACACATGGAGAGCAAACGCAGGTTCGAATTTATCAAAGCCGAGAAAAGCTTTTAGTAAAATTACAAGAAATATGTCCGCACTAGAAAAAAAGCCAGAGAAAAACAGTAAAAATTCAATTTTGCTTGTTAATTTAGTTCCTGAAATAACAATTTTGCACCCCGGAAATGGCCAAGGAAATCGCAAGCCACAATTGTATCCAACGGTGATTACATTTCTTTCCATGGGTTTGTCCGTTATTTTTGTAAACCAAACATTTGTTTAATTCATTTTCCTACACTTTTTTGCTTCCTTAAAATAAGATCCTGCGTCACCCTCCTTACTTTCCTTCAAAAAAGCAGAGATATTTGTTTATTCGTCTCTCTTATCAATATTTACAGCCCACGCGAAACGGTCACAAATAGCAAAGAAAATGTTTATTTTGTAGCTCTAAATCGCCCTATACAGACATGCACAGCTGATGCGATTGGGGGATATTATCGTACGAGTAAACCAACAGAGTGACTGACGGCACCCAAGAGGTCAGAAGACCTAGGAGACACACCTCACATACCTTTCAACAAAATAAAAGAAACTTTTCTCCCTGATTTTTTCAATTTTGTGAGCTATAATTTAGTCTATTTTCAAGCTATTTTTCATTTCTTTGAAGTAACGGTTGAGAATTTCTTGGCCAGAACTATACTTTGGTCAGCAGTGAATGAAATAAGTTTTTTCTCTGCATTTTTGTAAACCAAATTCACTTTCAAGTACTTTTCAAGACCAATTAGTACGAAAGAAAGAAACAGTCAAATCCTTCATTTTTTTAGATCTTATCACTTTATTCCTCTGCTTATACACTTTGAAGTTATGAGTATTTTATATAATTGATCTTAAATACATGCCAACTCAAGCTCTCGACCTTTCAAGGCCTTTGGAATATTTCCCAATAAACCCAAACTTTCTCCAGCACGATACGCCTAATCTACTCTTTACAAACACATATCGATATCTTTCGTATTTTAAACAGCGGACTTTGCCAATTAGAAATAAAATAACATAATTGTAACAGTTCGTTTAGATGACATTAAAACATTCACCTGGTCTGTAATTAAAGATCTATGATCTAGTTATGTGGTTTTGTTCAGTGGTGAACAATGTTCGTAATCTCATTCACTAATTATAAGCTTGCCATGTCCGTTTTGTTTCAAATTTTATGGCTGAAAGCGGGCCGGCAGCTAAAACAGTTACATTGTGAATATAGTCCTCCGGGGTTAGAAGCTGTCCAATACGAACCGTAGGTTGTTAGAGCAGAATTAGAACAGTTTTTTCCTGAACAATCTCGGCTGAAAGCCGAACAAGCGTTGCAAAATGCCTGCTTTGGAATGCTAAAAGATTCACTGGACTGAACGCTCAATCTTGTGACAGGACATTGCATTTCGCAAAGACCCGTCATTTTTCCAGCATCTGGCCTCATCTGTGTACTGCCTGCGCTTGCTGTCTGAACTTTTACTAAAGCTCCTTTATGAACTTTTAAAGATGGCTCATCGATTTGTATCGACAGTCCTTTTCTCCTCTTCTTGTTTCCTAAGATGTTGTCGATACTAAAAGGATGCGAGACTGTTTCCCAGTTTGTCTCGTGATGCGAGTCACCGTCCATCTCTGCCTTTGTGGTCTTATCTGTTGAATCAAGCTTCTGTTTTTTAGTTTCGTTTGCTTCTTTGGCAGGAAAGCCTCCAGTACTGTTTGAATCAGAGGCTTTGTGTTCATCTCCCTGAACAAGTGCTCTTTTAATGTCAGGTTCTTGCGCTTGCTCGCTTAGTGTCTTCGACTCTGCACTCATTTCTGTGGTGCCTATAGCGTCGAGTTCATCTTCGTCGTCTTCGTCGTCACCCTTTCCACGATTATTTCTTTGTCGTCTTCGCCGTCTTCGAAAGTTCCCTTCCTCGAACATTTCCTCGTAAGATGGGTCAAGACTCCAATAACATCCTTTCCCTGGATCGGAGCGTTCACGAGGTATCTTCACGAAGCACTTATTTAACGACAAGTTATGGCGAATACTGTTTTGCCAGCCGCGTTTGTTCAGGCGGTAGTACGGGAAATTTTCTGTGATAAACTGATAAATCCCGCTCAAGGTAATTTTCCCATTTGGGGCCTGTTTAATGGCCATGGAGATAAGCGCAACGTACGAGTACGGTGGCTTGGGGAGTGGCTCCTGATCGCGGAAGAAAATTCCTGCGCCATGGTAATTTAAAGGGAAGCCATTTCTTCCCCATTGTGGGTAGAATCCTGAAGGGTAACTTGGAAGAGCGGCGTGAAAAGCTGGTTGGCAAAGGTAGGGCGACACGTAGCAGCTACGATGTGGTGGGTACATCTTCCTTTGTGACCGGGACTTGTCCGTGTTTCTGGAGTGACAACAAGTATCTTGCGTGGGAGAAGCAACGTTACCGTGGAACGACTGATCGCACACTGGAAGATAACTCGACGAAGCTTGGGTTTTTATTTATGGACCACCGGCATTGTTTGTTTATAAGCTAAGTACAGCTTTCGTGTCAAGTTATTTATTTACAAACAAACTATAAACCGCGATCAGGCCACACGTATGTGATCACAGCGGAAATGGATTGGCAGAAAGCGAAATCTTTTTTCATACTACCACTATTCACAAACTCACGAGACGAATGTATCGCTTTTACAAATATTTACAAAGAAAACAGAGACCAAAGCTTTCATAACACCAGAGATGATTACTTATTTGTTTACACGACCAGATCTTGTAGACTGAAAAAAATTAAACGCATACGTCTTGAGAGATTGCTTGAGGGGTATTTTATAGTTCACTTCCTTGAAAATTAACCCCAAACTCAGACTATTTGTATAACCGCAGTTTAGAGAAGCCCATTGGCTTTGTTTTCACTTGGGTATTAAAAAGGAAAATAGTTGACAGCGGATCAGGGAACTGAGTGAAATGCAAACCGTATTGTTATTTCTGCCAGTTTACGAGACATAGAGACGCCAAGGTTTTTTTTTTCGTTTGTTTTTAATAGCCGTAGAATAAAGTGACATGAAAATAGTTTTCGTATTCAACTATGTAGTCTCAAAACAACCTTCCGTTGAAACGTTCAACAGCTCTGAACAAAAGACATTTGCTCAACTACAAAATCATGTTGAATATTTCAGAAATTCTAAAAAAAATGGGCGCATTAACAAAAATTTCTCGCAACCATCGGCTCAGTAAGAGGATGTTCATTGTGCATTGATTCTTTCAATTTTGGAAAGTTTCGTTTGCTCAGGCTCCCTCGTTGCTGGGCAAAAAATATCGTTTAATCGGGGCGATTGTTAATGCATTTCAGTTTCCCATAATGGGACGCATGATTTACATTAAAAGGAGAAAAGAACTTTAAAAAAGTTGCCGTAGGGAATTTTATAACTTGTTGACATGGTATGACTTCCACAAGAGAGATAAGTAATAGATAGGCGATAAGGAAGGACAGAGCTGAGAAGGACCTTGAGATGTTAGACAAACAAATTAACATTCCGCGACGATGTAAACCCAAAAATTCCCCCTAAAGGGTATGCAATGACATCTCCGAAGCCATTTTTCTGGTAATAATTTTATTTAGTTTGAGCTTGGTCGAAGCAAAAATAAAATCACCGCTTAGTGACAGGGAAAAGTGACCGTCTTAAGTATAAGTATAAGGCTACGCCAAATGCCTCTTGACTTTCTCCTCTTTCCGAAAACAAAGAAGTGAACTTGTCCTCTAATGTCATTGTTGAGGTCGCGTACAAATTATCGCTGTCAGACGATGTTTCTTTGTATTTTTGCTCAATTTGGGGCCAGCCAGACAAAGAAATTTTTTAGTTGAATACAAGGCTCATCAATATCAGCTGTTTGTTGCAGACGATGAGTCTTGAAGAATCAAGGAAAACAACTCTATTACGCTCCACAGGTAGTATAGTTCCATTAGGGTAGATTTCGTTGTTCTCAGCCACCCAACTTCGCGTTGAGACATGCTGTGTGAGTTTGCCACTGAAGATGAAAACACTCACCACTTGAAGAAGAAGAACAAGAATTCAGTCTTTAAAATAAAGCAAGGTAAATCTCAGAATTCTTGCGAAAAAAACAGTTTTCAATTAGGAACGTGAACTACCCGCAGATAAAACAGAAATTTGGGGAAGATTCACAACCCTCTCAAAACTAATTGTTTTTAAGCGTATGCGTAGCATTGCTAAAGAGGTCTAAAGAGACATTATGGTACTAAAAAGGCGGCAAGCATTTAAAAGGGATGGATGCTATTGGCATCAAAGTTTTCCGCCGAAGACAGATTTTTCAACGAAACATTGAGACTATAATTATATGCATTTTGCAAAAAAGAGGACTTTACCAGCATAAAATTCTCGGTTGTTTAGTCATCGGCTTCTTCAGTTTCAACACCGACCGTACTGGGTCATTACCTCCCCCTCGGTGAAGCAAAGAAGCAAAATGAATTGCCAATTATCAAACTGTTCCAAATTCCGGTTCTGTTCCGCATTCTAATTCATTGTAAAATGACCTGAGAACCGATTTTGAACAATTGCACCAGGTAAATTCCCCATAGTTTTGACCTGCCTTTTACCAAAGTCGGTGAACTTTTTTTCGAGAAAATATTTTAATCTTGCCTAGAACAAGAGGCTGTGTATTCAAGTTACATGAGTTCAATGACATTTGCCACGAGTAACTTAACGTTTTTTTTAATAACAGTTAAATCCGAATATCTCTGGAGATTAAGTAAAACACATATTCCACTAAATGAAAAGGTAAGCTTGCTACCCACAGCTAAAAACGGAATGTCGGAGACGGGATGTCTAGCCGACAGTTTATGATCGTTAATATTCAAGATTTCATTTGACGTTTTCAAATAGTTTGAATTATAATCATAACTTAAAACTTAAAATATCGCCAAAAATGTGTACAGGACTAAATCCCCCCATTCGGGGTGTGGTGACATTGAAATGGGCGGCCCTTTAATTCAACTTAAGAGGAGGGAATGTGGAGAAAAATGCTAGAAAGTGTATAAAGAACTATAAGATTGGTCACTCAAATTGATATTTGAAAGTCCATTTATTTAACCAGAGGATGTGAAATTTATGTATAATATCATAACTCATTACAACCGCATGATATCATTGATCGAAAACTTGCGCAAAATACAGCAATTTTTTGTAAGTTGTCGATGATTTTACCATAACTTTACTATCAAATCAAATCAGTACTGCTTGCATGGTTTTCAAATTGTCTAATATTTGAATTGGAATGGAAAGTTGTAAAGCTTTTATGTTAAGTAACCAATTTTACCTAGAAGTACTATACGACGATTCAAGGATAGTAGAACATAATAATGGCATAATTTATAAAGGCTCTGTCTAACCATTCCAACCTGTGACCGGCCTCGAGTTCGAGGTGGAATCACAAAGCATGAACTGTCCGAACTATTTTTCTCTTTAGAGAGCACGCGTATAGACTGTGTACGGGGTAGGGAGATGGGGGACGACCGGGCGAAAAAAAACAACAAACTTTAAAGTTTTTGTCACGGAGTTTTTAGCCTGTAAGCTCCAATGGTACCATGTCGAACCACGATTGAACCGTTCTCTCAGCGCTGCTATTGCAAATGAGTTGTCTTGTATACCACAAATGAGCTAATTAGGGACCTTAAGATCCAAGGACGGCGACGGTAGCGAAGACATCGCTTGAAAAATGAATTCGCGTTCATCCAGTTTTTTCTTCATCGTGACAGTTCCAACTCACTTACTTTGTCAAATGTGGGGTTTTAAAATCAGTATAACGGCGAAGCAGCTTTGGCAACACTCCCAACATGATAATCTTACGCTAAAGAGGCTGACAATCTGACGCCTTCAACCATTGGCCTGAGTCCGATAGAGAGATAATCAATAAACTGAAAAGATACCTTAAAAACTAAAAAGAAAAATCAGTAGCTTAACTAGAACTTGACTTGTAATCTTAAATCAAGATGGAAGTTGAATTCCTAAAAAAACCTATCCAAGTTCATAATGAGAAAGAAAATTTCGTAGCAGCTTGTTAACGTCCTCCATGAAACGTTAAATAAGGCATTTTCACGTCGTAGTCGTACAGTGACGGCAAAGAAATGTACAAAAAAGCGTGATGCACGTGCAAAGTTGTTGTTTTCCTAATCTTAAGCTTTTTTGACGTTCCCGTTGCCTTCGCCGCCGTCGGATCTTAAGGTCCCTGGTACCTGGGGCCGGGGCATTTATTTACTTCATGGTTCCAAGAGGGGGCGTTTAATAAATAAGAGGCGTTTAAAAGAGAGAGGCTTTCTTTCTCATAACTGTAACAAGCTCAGCAAAAATAATGTGCTTTGGGCGAAAATATGAAGAGAGTTTATTTATTTATTTAGCTTCGCCTAACTAGAATACAATCTTTATACATGAATACATAAACATTATTAGGCAGGGAGACCACTACAGACTAACCAATTACAGTAGATCCCTCGTTAATTAAGAAACAAAACATAAGAATAACTAAAGCTACTGATATATAAACAAGAAAATTAAAAGGAAACAAAACAGAAGTTCAAATTGCTAGAAGCAGCACGTCGGCGGGCACAGTAGAGTCCTCGCTATGTTGCACCTGGGACAGATTGTTCTCCAGGTTCTGATGTCGTCAACGTCGTACAGGTCCAGCGCCTTATTGTAAAATTGAAGTAATATTGAGTTAATACAAGCTGAATATGCAGTCCATCAATTGATGCGTGGAGGCCGAGATCGACAGTGTCACAGCTCCTTCCAGTCTCCGCTGCCCGGTTAGCTCAGTTGGAAGAGCGCCGGGCTGCTGAGCGGGAGGTCGTGAGTTCAAAACCCGGCCGGACCATCAACCAAGTTCTTTAAAATACTGGTGAGATCATGCTAGCATTGAAACTCCTTTCTCAGTTCAGATGATCGCGTCATTGGGCGGTGTCGTTAAACCGTTGGCCTTGTCTCCTTCATTCTTGTAGTGCAGTTGGAAGGGGACGTTTACCCGTGACATTGTTCGAAAAGATTAGGCGACGCAGGCCCCGATGGTATGGTCTATCTGACTTGTGCCATCGTCGGGCTGGGTGGGGGAGATGTGATCAAAACATGGACTGAAATGGCTGCAAGAGTACGCCTTTACATGGTGACGTCCAATCTCAGCTCTCTGGTTCCTCTGCAATTCAGCCATTGGCTGCAAGTGAGAAAAGTTGGCACCGCATATCTATTCTTCCATCTATTATTCCTCTTCGATGTCAAAATCCTCGATCTCGTTCAGGGTCACACTTGTGTTGTCATCGTTCGTTTATCCTTACTTTGAACTTGACACATTGAACAAGATGCAACGTGGAATCCATTGGTAGTCAAGGAAGAAACTGAACAAATTTTAATCGTTTTGCTCCTTTTTTGCTATTTCCTAGTATTTTGGAGTAATTTCTTTGTGGGACATCTATTAGACATGGTCGTTTATTAGAGAGAGGCGTCCAATGCAAATTTGAGATCTTAGAGGGGGCGTGTATCGGACAAGAGGCGTTTATTTATGGGGGACGTCAATTAGATCATTTACGGTACAGCGATAATTTCATGACTTTGATCTTGATTTAAGATTACAAGTCAAGTTCTAGTTAAGCTACTGATTTTTCTTTTTAGTTTTCAAGGTATCTTTTCAGTTTATTCATTATTTCTCTATCGGACTCATGCCAATGGTTAACGGCGTCAGATTGTCAGCCTCTTTAGAGTAAGATTATCATGTTGGGAGTGTTGCCAAAGCTGCTTCGCCGTTATACTGATTTTAAAACCCTCCAACTCAGGATCTACAGTGGTAGCGCACAAAAGTGTTAAAACGAATTCCTGAAAATTTTCCAAACTTGATTTTCCACGGAAGCACGGAAATAGTTCCAAACAGAGAAAGAAGATTTTTTTCGATAAAACAAAGTATTAACCCATTTTGAAGAACATGGAAAAGCAACAGACTGATAAAATTCTTACTGTAATTTTTGTACTGTCATTTTTTAATCGTAATTGCGTGCAAACAAATTAGGATTTACAGGAAATTTTATAGTTTGATGAATGATGTGCAAAGAGGTTCGAGGCTATGCTTGGTCATGCTCTGACGTCATCTTGACTGTGGCCAACGCAAAAATGCGAAAACAAAGAGACGAAGTTGAAAGATTGATACTCTAACAGTATCCTGTTGATTAAATGCTTTTTATTAAATAAAGGTAACAGATGACAATATTACTTAATACTTATTGACTAAAACGCAAACAGGGATGTAGGTGACGTAAATGTTGACTTGAAAGTTCTTAGTGTTTGAAAACTAGTAAATGCGGAGACCGGACTTGTCGGCGCCATTTCCGAGTACGTAACCTTTTCCGCTGAGTGTAGCGCATTTTTACATGATAAGGAGACGTGTTAACTTGAGATAAAAACGGAAGACACTTGGACACTCGCCAACTGTTTAACCTACACTGTTTCAGATATAAGTACTTTAACTTTTGCTTTATCCCCAAAAAAGAAATCTGTCCTCTAACAGGATAATGGCTGAAGCCCTTGAGGTACAACTGGGACCGGGAATAACCACTGGAAAATTTAGAGTTAAGATAAATAAACGTTTGATGTTTCTTCTTAAATGTCAATGGAAACTACTCACTCCCATAACATGTCTTAAACATTATTTGTGCGTGATATTTCAGTCGAACTATGATCAGGAGCTTTCACTTAGGTTGTAAAACTCGTCTCATAGGTTTATATTCGTGGTTTTGCTGTTCCGTTTTAACGCTAGGCGAAACAGATCTATTTTGACTGATTTGATCTGAGGGCGACGTTTGGATCGCGTTATGGGCTCCTGGTCTGGAAAATTAGGCGGAACACCCTACCAAACATGTTGTCCTATGTTTTTGCTTAGTTTGACTTTATAGTGTACTTTGGTTCCGTAACTGACCGTGAAGGCCTGGGGAAGCAATCAAATGTTACATTTCATTTCACATAACACAAAGTAGCAGTTGCCTTTAACAAATCAAAATGGCCGCCCGAAAGGTGTGGAAGATCTTGCCGACAAATTACTTTCTGATAACAACTCTTCGAGCCGCATATTCATCAAGATGGACACAGCTAAAAAAAAATCAGCTACATCTTCGTGGGTGAGTAAATATTTTGAAGTTGTGATCATTTCGGTGCCATAACCGTTGAGGTCTTGTGCCACATTTATTTATTTTACTGCATGATGTAAACAGCCGTTGTCGTCTCCTGTTATGCAATCATGTTCTGGGGTCCGTTTCTCGAACGTCCCGATAATTAACGGGCCCGGTAAGCTGTCTCCGTTTACCTTAAAGATCAATCATGTTCTGTTTGATAAAAAGTTAGTGAAACAAAATGGGCAGTTCGTTACAGGACCCGCGCTCTTATTCTTTATATTTTGATTTGAATATTTTTTAAAGCGGGACTTTGGTTGACTTTTAAAGCTATAGTGGTGACGAGTATGAAATTTCTCGAGCTGCAGAATACCCTAGTACTTCCAAACTGTATCCTTAAAAGAGGCAGAGAGGTGGATACGATTCCGATTAAGCGCTTTTTCTACCGATCTTCATCAAGAAAACAGGCTCTTTATGAGCACAAGCCTGCTGCTTTGTTTAACTCTTCAAGCCCTAATATCAGCATGTCTATTCTCCACACTTTTCTGTACAAATTTCCTGTGGTACTGATAAGAATTTGTTTGACGAGGAAGACCTTTTTTCATTTGCTGATCAATTTTCGTTTTTCCTCATGATCTCTGTGTTCGATTTAGCAGTGTTGCTGTAAGAAGAAATTACCAGCTGGGCACTCTTGGGAATTAAAGGGTTAAGTTTCATTGCATACTCTATAGTGATACTCAAGCTGATGTCACCTATTGATATTAACGTGCCAAACAAAAGTAACAACAACAACGTTTGTAAACAGTGATGTCTCCTATTGCAGACTACAAGCTGCCCAGAGGACGTACAGTACCGGTAGTTCAAGTAAAGAAAGTTCAGCAGAATCTGGTGAAGATCCAAAAAACAAGCCAATACGCTTCTCAACCTCCAGAGCACGTCACATGACTCTTAATCAAACCCTGGGAATTGGACAAATAGAAATTGAGAAGAACCCGTCAAAGAAGTCCATCTACATTGGAATGGTTCTTATGGCTATCATGACATATATTATTTTCTTTCTACCTCCGGACCAAGATGAACTTGATCTACTTGAGTTGGAGATTGAGAAGTATGAGAGGGAACAGGCTAAGAGGCAATGATAAGGGGATGTGTTTAAACATTGAACCAAGCAACATTATTGTAATATATAATTTTTGATAAAATCTGAGATGAGAATCTTGTTTGAATTTTGCCATTGCCATTTTCATTTTGTGTTAGCCATATATTATTTTAATCTACAATGAAACCTGTATTGAACTGACCCAATAACAAGTTGACACTTTGGTGGACACAGACAGGGCTGTCATTAAGAGCCGGGGGCCGAGGATTTCCCCCAGCTACTATGAGTGTGGTCCCTGGCTACTTTCATTGGAAAATAGCAGAAAAATCGAACCAAAAGAAACCCATAGCTGTTTGATTCCCCGCCTACTTGTTGTATTTCTCCGGCAACTTGAAATCTTAGTGACAACCCTGACAGATTTTATGAAAGCCCAAACTTTTTTTTCCATGGCATATTTTCTGTAAAGCAGACCTCTATTAATAACTGGATACCCTTTTTTAGCTGACACTAACAGAGGTTCTGTGGGGTATAGTAATTATGTAAAGGAGCTGTAGTTGTACATGTATATTGTTAAAATACAGTGTAGTTGACACAAACAGATCATTAGTGATCACGCTGCTTATTATTATTATTACTATTATTATTATGTGGTCTTTTATTTATTTACTGTAGGTGGATCAATGTGAAATGTAACCGATAGCAGCATGAGAATCAATGGCATTGTTCACTCCAGTTTAATTGCATATTTTGCAGTCCTAAAAGTCAGCCAGTTAGCCTGAATTTCAGACCTCTCCTTTAGAATTTGCCACTTGAAGAGACAGCTAGAATTCAAGTTATCAGTACTTAAATTACTGAATTTAAATTCCAGATTTTTGAAAACTTTTTATCATGTTTATGTGTATTATATTAGGGCTTTACAAAACTTCAGGATGACAAAAGAGCAAGGTATTTTCCCCAGTTAAGGTTACATCATCTCAAATGGGTACTCTGGGTTGTTCATGGGCAACTTAATAATGAATTTTTTGCTGAAGAATATGTCCAGTTGAAAAAATATTCTTTGGACCGTTATGTACACTTTATTCAAGTACCCCCACCAAGGATGGAATTTGGACGTAATAGGTAAAACTTTTTTGATAAGTAAGTCTTTGCTTCCAATTTTCAAGTCACGGTGGACCTTTTACTGATGTCATGCAAAGTGTTAGTGCAATTTTTAATGCTTTTCATTGAAACAAAATACATCCTTCTAGATCTTTGTATCATTATACTGATTTTAGTGAAACTGCAAAGTTCATAAACATCCGTTACAAAATCTCATAAATATGATAGCCCTAAAATTGTCAATATTTATAAATTTGAACTTACATATGAGTTTAAGACAGATTTCTACGAAACTTTGCAGGATTTCGTAATTCAGTAGTACTGTGAGGGTCTCAATGGGGTGGTAGCTTTGACGGTTGATGGTTATTTTTTTCCAATTTTGATGATTGACTGCGAAATTTTAGGGCTTTTGACGGTTGACGATTATTAATGAAAACTTGGTCCAAAACTGTTTGAATTGACATTAACTGTTGTGTTTGGAGGTTGCCTTGGCCTTTTACATACATAATTTCAAAATACTTTAACACATAAGCAAGTTGTAAGGTCTTGTAATGTTCAGAGAGATTGTTTTTGAGAACATGGCCCCAGGTTTATCCAGTGAAGAGATTTTTCAGGAGCCAAGAGTCCGTGAAGATCAGCTGAAATAGTGAGATTTGAAATACCTTTAAACGCTTTTGCAGTTAATATTACTGCGCATTTTAGACGTTTGACGGTAAAAATATCCTTTTTTGACGGTTGACGGTTAAATTTAAAACTCTTGAGTCATTAAGACTACCACAAAATAATGCAAAATGCCGAAAAATTAATGTCAGTAAGAATGTGGAGGTGCTGTCGAGGCGATTGGTTGATTGGTCCAGGGTGAGACCATGTTTCTCATCTTTTTCAGTTTCTTTGGCGCGGATTTCGATTTGTTCCATGTTGTCAGGTTCTCCGTATACTTTGAGTTTCGTAGTCTCAGTATACACTGAACATAGACTATCAAACAAAGGCCCCGTTTATGGATAAAAGTTGTGACACCTTCCCAGTCGAGTCAACTTTAGGAACTAGCTAGCGTTTAATGAAAAAAGGGTTGACCCCGTTGTCCGAGCCAAGCGGCTGACATCAGTGCTCGCGCATGATCTGATTGCCTCGCCTCGACTGGGTTGACACGGCTAGACATTGGCCCGGGAGGGAGGGTGACCATATCATCGAAAAAAGGGTGACACGTCTATTTATTTTCGGTATCTCTGGAAATTTCTAACAACGCCCCGAGTCATCATCTTCCATCGAATTGAAGTGGCATGATGAGGTTAGTTTGACAACCATATGCCAGTCTTGTTCTTTTTTTGTACAACTATTACGACTGACACAATCAAGGGTCTTAACAGTGAGCGTTTCACGGAGTGCACTTCAATCACAGATTCACAGGAACGGTGCACACTATTCTCGAACAGCAAAAATGGTGGATCACCATTCATACGTAAAGTAAGCTTGCGCCCCTTTAAGAACAACCAAGTTTAACCACAGGTGGCCCAAGCGTAATAAGAGAGTTTTGCTAGACTGCAAAACAGTCGGTTTTTTTTTAAAGCGTGGCGTACGAGTCTTACGCGCAAAACAGTCCCCAGTCTCACTCTCTGTTTTCAGCCTCGTTCCAGACCTTTTGTTTGACTGCTCGCGCTTACTTGAATACGCAAAAATACGGACTGTTTTGCAGTCTTGTTTTGCTGGCAATGCAAATAAAAGTTAGTTACGTCAAGTATGTACCCCGGGAAAACGGGCAAAAGTTTCAGTAAAGTACAAACAATGATTGTTACCTGGTGCCTTACTGACATCATATAAACTGGAACTAAAACGGGTAAAAGTTATCAGTACAGTATAAACTATTACCTGTGGTGTTGTTTATCTCTTTCTTCAGTTTCTTCGAAGTTTCAGCGCGATTTATCTTGTACTAGTAATAGTTGACACTACAGCTGCCCCCGCTCTGTATATTGTCGGTCAATAGTATTCTTGGTCTTGTGTAGCTCTTTGAAATATACCGATTCATAAGGAAGATTTTCACAAAAATTCCATACAATAGGTGAGATAAATACAGGAAACGTCGTCATTACCTAC